>JAVTVY010040097.1:0-189476 GCA_036873755.1 Hanleya hanleyi | reverse complement strand
AACTGGAAGATCTACAAGGAGAAACACTGCAAGGCACGTTTTACGAGGCAGAATTACAACCGGTGGTAAAAACACGGAAAGACTACTACACGGTGGAAAAGACTTTGAAAACGGAACGTCGACGTGGCATCCCCTATCATTTCGTCAAATGGCAAGGTTGGCCCAGTTCGTTTAATTCCTGGGTCTCAGCCCGTGACATGAAACGGCTATAAATTCTACCTCACATCGCCTACAGCCTTCAGTCTAGGGTTGTACCATGGATAGTGCACATCTGCCCTTACTGCTGCGGACTCGAAAAGGACAAGTCGGTACCGTCGTGTGTCTACTAGTGCTTCTGGGTACCTTATTTGGAGGAGTCTTCTACGATTTGGCGTACCTGATATACTGTTTCAACCTACCCTCCACTCGTCCAATACCTGCCCCCCAACGTCAAGTGCAATCACCCAACACCACCACCACCGCCACCACCACCACCACCCCCTCTCCTACTACGCTGCGGAACATTACCAGGGGTCCACCACGTCCCACTACGCGGTCTAGTCCTCCGCCACCTCTGCGGAACTTCACCCGGGGTCCCCCCGTGTACCTGCCTAGTCCTACCCTCAGAAGCGAACCACCCGCATCATCTTCCACAGCACCCAGGGCAAAACCACGGCAACATAGAACACCCACCACCACCACCACCACGACGCTAACACCTAGAGTGAAACGAGTACCACGTTTACCACGGCAACGGTACCAGCACGACTACGACCCCCGGTGGGATCCACGACAACGGTGGTGGGCCTCTGAACGCTGGGCGCAAATCACCAAATAAAAAACCCTATGGATCCTCGGTGGCAGCATCCCTTCACGTGTCTCACCGCTGGGTCGACCGGGTCGGGAAAAACACACTTCGTTCAACGGCTCATCCAACACGGGTCAGCCCTCATTTCACCACCCGTGGCTCGCATCCTGTGGTGTTATGGAGCTTGGCAGCCTGCGTACGAAGAACTGGCACGCATCCCTGGACTCACCTTGGTGGAAGGATTACCCCCAGAGGATACCCCAGAAGACACGTTGGTCGTGGTAGACGATCTGATGACCGAAACGGACAGTCGGGTGACGCGTCTCTTTACGAAAGGGAGCCATCATCGTCGGTTGAGCATCATCTACATCGTCCAGAATCTCTTCAGTAAGAACAAAGAGCACAGGAACGTCAGTTTGAATGCTCAGTATGTGGTCTTGTTCAAAAACCCCAGAGACGCATCACAAATTATGCACCTGGCGAAACAAATGTACCCTAAAAACACGGCCTTTGTGCGGGAAGCCTTTGAAGATGCCACCCAAGGGGCCCACGGGTATCTGATCATCGACATGAAACAAGGAACACCCTCCGCACTTCGATTGCGCACCCACATTTTCCCCGGAGAGTTCCAGACGGTGTACACACCCAAATAAAAGAAGAAGACACAACCCTCTAGCATTCACTTCCTCATCATGTCTGCACGGATACGGAAGCACGCGCCGACCCTCCGCGTATTACACAACGCGCCACCGGAGGTGGGCCGGGCCCTGGTGCGCGGCGCGGACGCAGAATTGGTACGGTGTTTGTGTGAAGTCGCTCATAATGTGTTAATGTTCCTCTCAGTCCCCTGCAGAAAGGGAAATTGCAACGGCACAAGACGGGTCTCCGAACGCTGGTGAAGAAGACGGGAAGTTTAAAGAAAAAGAAACTGGTGTTACAGCGAGGTGGATTTCTCGGGGCACTCCTCGCACCCTTAGCCGCCACCGTGCTGGGACCGTTAATAGGATCCATCTTGGGACGCTAACGTCATGGAACATACGAAAAAAATGATGCTTGTCGAACCTCGACTGTTACAGAGCTTGCAATCACCCTATCCCGTGCCTGCCACGGTGCAACAACTCCAGTCTCTCGACGAAGAGATGAATAGTATACTCCAACGTCGACTACCCGATCACGAGAAAATTCAACTCTACCATCAGACGCTGAACCGGTACAAGATGTTTATGGATCAATATAGGGGTAGTACACCACCAGCACCACTACCAGCAGCGCCAGCACCCACACCGCCATCATCACCTCAGCTGGAAGATGAAGTGTTGGCCAGTGTCCCTAAGGCATTCAAGACCAAGGCTCGTTTATTGTTGGACCGGGTGAAACAGAATCCCGATATGGGTTGGAGCGATCAGGCGAAACTGCTTATTCGAAACCGAGTGGTGCCGGGGTCTCATATCACCGATTTGATCAACGATACGGTGCGCTCTCGCAAACACTCTAATCCACCGGGCTGGGAAGCCTTTGCTCAGGGGTTGAAAGACACACACACCCCTCAAGAATTGGTGGGGAATCCTAACCGTTGGGCCTTTATGCAGCGGACCCAGCAATCGCCGAGTAGACCACCACCACCACCACCACCCTCTTCTTGGGAACCGGAGTCACCCCCCAAAACACCACAACGACGGGCACCTTCTTTTCCACCCTTTAAAACACCATCCCCGGTAAAGAGGCTCCAGCGCTCGAGAGCTTTGATACATAGCAAGTCACCGCGACGATCACGACGCCGAGGTCATCCGCCCAAGGCCTCGGAGCCCTATTAAAGCCAGGTGCAGAAGCAAGAAGTTCAGTCGTCATGTTTTACCTCACGTTGCCCAGTAACAGTTCGCTCGATGTGTTTCCTGACAACACCTTGGCCAAGTACGTGACCCAATTACCGCAACCGTTGCATTTACCTGGACGGTGGGAATGTGGACTGGTGGATATTCAATACCCTTACTCGTGGTACAACGTGCGAGGCGAAGAAGTATGGTACGAGGTGACTCTTAAGTCAAAGTAAACCGACTGACTCTACCCGAGGACCAATACGATACCCCCAAGGCGTTCATAGAGGGTCTGACCATATTGTTGAATTATAAGTCTCTACGGGTGGTGACGAATAGTTCAAGACCCGTCAAAGCCTATCCCTTCAAGAATCACGTGATCTTCGATTACAACGCACACAACGACAAGGCCTGTATCCTGATCAGCCCCAACGTGGGTATGGAACTCAGTCCTAGGCTACAGCAAATGTTAGGTCTCCCTTACGACATCTACTCGGGTCCCACCACCGACACAGGCGATGTTGTGATGGATATGAAAGTGGGTATGTACGGACTCTACGTCTACTCGGACGCGGTGGACAGCCATATTGTGGGCGATGTGAACACACCTCTGTTACGGGTGGTGCCCATTAAAAAGAAGTATGGCGATCAAGTCACCCAGAGTTTCAACCACATACTCTACCTGCCCGTACGACACACCGATATCAACACGATCACGGTGGATATAAGAGATGACACGGGACGCCCGGTCGCATTCGAACGAGGGAAAGTGGTGCTGACACTTCATTTCCGACAAGCACGTTCTCCTCACTTCGTATAATGTACGTGCCTTACCAGTGCCATACGGCCAGCTATGCCGACTACTACAAGAAACAAACGGGAGGTAGCTTGCCCATCTTTAGCGGTGCACGAATGCAACGAGGTCACAGGTTGGGTAACATACTGGGCAGCATCGTCAAAACGTTCTTGCCCTTGGTGACACGGGGAGTAAAAGCGGTGGGTAAACAAGCGGTACGCAGTGGACTGCGCGTGGCCGGTGATGTCTTGGGAGGAACGGCACCCCGACAAGCCTGGACACGACGGGTCCAAGAAGCAGGCAGCGTCTTGATCGCCAAAGCCCTTAAAAGACAACCACGGGCACAGGGAAGAGTCATTCGACGACCGACACACCGACGAGGCACACCCCGGAAGAAGAAGGGTAAGAGAGACATCTTCGCATAATGGCATTCATTCACTCCGAGTCGTGTCCGTCTACCAACAGTGAATTGGATTTGTGGACTATTCCACCCACACAGACCAGTGTCGCCGAAGGACGTTGGGTAGAACATCGCCCCCTGGCTAGCCTGATGGGCACGGGACCGCTGGAATTTACCATTGAAAACGGCCTACCTGGATTTAGGCCACACGTACTTGTACGTGAAAGCCAAAATAGTGGACAGAGCCGGGGACCCCATCGGGAACGATGCGGTGGTAGGCCCGGTGAATCTTTGGCGCTGCACTCCTTGTTCCAACAGGTGGATATCAGTCTGAACGATAAACTCATCAGTACGTCCACCAATACGTACCCGTATCGAGCCTACATCGAGACGCTGTTGTCGTACGGAGAAGATGCCAAAAAAACACACCTGCAAGCCTCGCTGTACTACAGGGATACACCCGGAGCCATGGATGCCGTCACCGCTGTCAATAATGGGTTCGGCCATCGCAGGCAGTTTACAGCCCGTAGCACGTCCGTCGATATGATGGGACGACTGCACGCCGATCTGTTCCTGCAAGACCGCTACATGATGAACGGTGTATCCATCAAGATCAAGTTGATCCGTTCCCCACCCACTTTCGCCTTGATGGCCGATGGAGATGCCCCCAATTACAAGATCATCATAGAAGATGCAGCTCTGTTTGTCCGTACGGTGGATTTGTAACAGGGCGTGTTGGTGAGTCACATGGAAGCCTTATCGAAAAAACCAGCCCTGTACCCCATCCGACGCGTACAGACCAAGGTGGTCTCTGTGCCAGCAGGTACGATGATGGCCAATCGTGAAAATTTATTTCTAGGGGATGTCCCTAAACGTCTTACCCTGGCGTGTGTCACCAACACCAGTTTCAATGGACAGTGGGGTGAGAATCCGTTCCACTTTCAACATTTCAACGTCAACTTTTTGGCACTGCACGTGGCCGGCCATCAAATTCCAGCCCGTCCGTTACAACCGGATTTTGGTAACAATCACTATGTGCGGAGCTACTTGAATCTGTTTACAGCCACAGGACAAAACAATCAGGACGAAGGCAATCCCATCACTCGACGAGACTTTAGCCGTGGGTACACTTTGCTCGCCTTCGACCTCACCCCAACCTTGGAACACGATCATCAACTGGCCTTGCTCAAGAAAGGAAACTTACGGTTGGAACTGCGTTTCTCCGTCCCTCTACTCCATACCATTAACGTGATTTGCTACGCCGAGTTTGATAACGTCATCACCGTGGATCAGCAAAGAAACGTCCTGTGTGACTACCCCAGCCAGAGTCATGGATACAGAGCAGCTGATGGCCATACTCCAGCGAGATCCTAGGGTACCCTTTCGAGGTGTGTTTCCCACCACCCCAACCACCCCAGCAGCCTACATCCTGAATACAGACCCTGGTACTCGACCCGGTGAACATTGGGTGGCTGTGTACGTGGACGCCCTGGGCCAAGGCGAATACTTTGATTCCTACGGACTTGCACCCCTGCATCCCGATTTGGTGAAGTTCATGGACGTATCTACTACAGTGTGGCGTTGAAATACTAAAAGATTACAAGGACCCTTGAGTAGTGTATGTGTTTTATCTCACTCACCGGAGTAGAGGACATTCTATGCAAACGATCATACAAATGTTTGATGATTATTCTCAAGCCGAAGACCGTGATGTACTCGTATACGACTGGACTGCCTCTCGTTTTAATGTGCATGCCCCATTTCTCTGGTTGTCTTAATTGATTCAATGCACTGCGCGGTGTTCTTATTGTTTTTTGTTATGACGTTTATTGATGTTCAATAAAAAATTCATAAAAACACAAGTGATGTGTTTGACTTTTTTTTATTCAAGTGAACAAGAATGTATAGAATATGTACAAAAGAATACAGGTGGTGTGTAAAAACTGTCAGAGCGTGGGATTCGAACCCACGCCCTGCACTTAGGACTGGTGACCCTTCTGACTTTTTTACAGTACTAGTTTTAACTCATATCATGAAAAGTATATCAAATGTCATAGTTTCACAAGTCCAGGTAAGTGGTACTGATGCCATCGGGAAGGAATTTTCGCTTGGGGTAGAAGAAGGTGAAGGCGTCTCGTTGCTGGATGTACGTCCGCATCTGGTGGTCCACGACCCGAAATCCTCTGTTAGTCCCACTTGCACTGGCCTGGCTTTGCAGCACGTTCAGGTACAAGGCTTTGTTGATGGCCGGATCGCGCCGATTCACCCCTTTGCAGCTAAACTTATTTTCGTCTCCACCGTAACAGTAATACGTCTTCGAGGAGAGAGCAATCATGGCATCCCCACTCCACTCCAACTTGAAGAGGCCCGGCGTCCGCTTGTCGTACTGGTAATGGTCACGTCGAGGTAGCCACTGGTGCCGTTCCGCCTCATACTGTGCACGTAACTCGGGTTTGACCAGAGACTCCCAATCCGCTTTAGACACGGCCATGTAAGCAGAGTCTGTATCCATCTCCATGAGTTGCAAGTCTGATGGATTAAAATACACACCAATGAAATCATACAAAAACTGGAGCATCCTCAGCTTGGCCACCTGGTATACCATACATCCAATCTGGAGGGGCAGGTTGTAACGGATAGTCTTTTTGGCTAAAGTGATTTCATACGTGTCGTCATCGATGACCTCCACGGACCGAAACAGAGGAGAATTGACCTTTTTTCGGGCTTGTTGGGTGGTACAGATGTTCACGTTCACGTGCTTATCTTGGTTAGTGACCGTTTTGCCATAATAGCCATTGCCCGTGAGCTTCCAGGATTCACCGATGATGGCCTTACTCGGATCTTGATCACCTTGACGACGGGCAGACGTCACGATGTCGGCATTCCCCGCAAAACAGGCGTTGGGTACGTACTGTAAGACTTGGTACACGCGCGTGACTTCCAGACCGTGGCTGATGTACCACTGTAGTAGCGGAGTGCCCAGCAAGATTTTCTCTGGCCACATACTGCCAATCAACATCCGTCGAGGTCGAGGCAAACACTCGTGTTGCTCAGCATAGGCACCCATGGTGTCTCCAATGTCATCCCGACCCACCAGCGTGTTCTTGAAAATAGGTGGGCACTGGGCGAAGAGTGGCTTGAGAGCGTCAGGAATATGCAGGTCGCATTCCACAAAGCCGTAGAGGTCCCCGGAACGAATGGCGTCGAACATCTGTGGCAGACTCAGGAGTCGCCGACGACTGAGGGGGTACTCGCGCGCTTTAAGGAAATGGCGTAAATGTGGGAGGGCCTGGCACATGGTGTGAAATTTACACTCCCACATTTCGATGAGGTGATATCCCCTCTCTTTGATGTAATCGCCGTTCTCCTGAACTTCTTCCCGTAATTCTTCCGCCGATTTCCCACGTCGTTGGTTGAAGCGTCCAGCGCTGAAATGACATTCGTGGCCGTGCCAATAGCATCCATAAAACTGGAATACGGTCGGTGTTCTACCCACAAGGGCAAACCCATCGAAGGGGAGTCGACGATCTCCTATGCGCTTCTCTGTGGCGTTGGTCTGATGGCGTATGGAAATTCCCCGTCGATAGGCTTCCCAGTCCAACCACTGGTCGGCGAGATGTTTGTAGGGGGTGCGTTGCGGTGTGAAATGTTGACCTTCCGCCAACCAGCGCGTATAATGACCGCTGGGCATGGGCTGGGCAAGAGACCACAGGTACAGGGCATTGGCATCGAATCCGATGATCTTAGCGCAGGGTTTCCCACCGGGGAGAGTGGTGACGTCCTTCTCGTGGTAGCGGTGAAAAATAAGACTGGGTCCGCCCACGATGTTCTGTTTTAGACAATCATACATGTCCGCGTCTTTTTGCTGTATAAGCGAGAAATATGTAGGACAATCTTGAAAGAGATGGCGAAGCGCCAGACCCGGTAAACTCAAGCACTCCTTGAATATGTCGACGTGCATCTCACGACGAAAGAGTTGAACCATTTTCTCGGCCGCTTCGAGGAAAGGAACCACATCTAAGTTATTATACCATATCAGGAAATCTCGCAAGGTCTGCATGTGTTGGTCGTTCCATACCTGCTGTAGTTCCCGGTACGTGTCTTCCGAACATTCCACTTGCTTCAAATCGTCAAAGAACGTGTCCCGGGGTGGCAACTGTGTTTCCTCCAAGCGGTCGAGCGTCGATATATACGTGTAATGGAACCTCCCTTTGGTTTGTGCACAGTCATACGCCTTCACCCACTGATCATAGCTATAATTGGGAGCTAAGTAGTTCCGTACATCCAGGAAATGGAGTGACGTGGTAGTGAGGGCCATATGATTATTGATCTTCTTGATGACGGACTTGATGGTATTAGCCTGGGCCAAGTAAGGGTAGAGAAATTCCTTCACCATGTTAAGATCGTATCGCCCCGAGTTGAAGCCGAGTACAGGTAACTGGCCTAGGTATTGTAGGAAGCGGGCTTTCAATTTCTTCGCATACGGTTTAGGTAAAGGTACATCCTGCGACTGAATGGGTTCCGGCTCCTGGGTGTCAGACTCTGACTCGGACTCTGACTCTTCATCGTCACTAAACGATACACCTGGTATAGGAATCCGGTCGTCCAGTTGGTCCAGTACGTCCTGGAACTTGGACACCAACAATTCCGTACTGGCCGCACTGACTTCCTCTAAATAACCCATCATGCGGGTAATCAACTCATGGGAGTCCCCGGTGGACACGAAACAGACGGGCGCAGCGTCATTGCCGGGTACGTTGGTGGAAATGCTCACACTGAGAGGAATATGGCGCTGCGTCCACTGCGTTTTCGCTGAGAACATGTCCATGGGCACCAACAGGGCCTCGAAATCGTAACACGCCCGGTAGGGAAAATAACGGTCCTGTTCCGGTATGACAATCCCTTCATCAGCCAGTTCCTCGAAGATGATGGGCGTATTATGATACACGCCGCCAGGAAATTTTCGCTTCACAGTGTTAACCACCCAAACCTCCCGTTAACGCATACAGTCCTTTTCGATGAAGCAGCCAAGGTGAAAGAATGACAGGAGCACCGATAGGGTGATCTCTCATTTTGGTGACGAAAAATGTGACGTTCGACACCATTTCCACAAGCCATTTGGTATTGGGGCGTTGCAACCGGGCCCATTCCAATGGGTCCAACGTAGTCAGTTGGTCGATGAGTGGCTCCAGAGAAATTGCATCCGTTGATCAAACACATAGGTATTATTGCTGGGATAAAAATACCACAACTGGTCCGTCTCTTTGTGCCGTAAGATGTAGCCGAATGTGATATTCAACTTGAACGCTGTCATCTGGTCTGTGAAAATGTTCTCGGCGTAAATAGAAAGATACGTGAGGTCCTGCAGTCGAAAGTTATACAAGTCCAATAGACGACGGTGACGGTGAAAACAATGGCGTATGGTGGTCCAGTAAAGTCGATAAATCTCACTCACACGCTCGTCTTCGGGCAAGACTTCAGCCGGAGGCGCTCCTGGATCCCCTGGAAAATCTTCTCCACGTCTCATGCTGCAGTGAGGCAAGTCCCGGTGACTCCTCCTGTCGTCAGAGTGGTTCAGGCTGGTCAGGTAGGCTGGTCAGGCAGGCTGGTGAGATAGCTCCGTTCGGCAGGCCAATGAATGCAGCAATACCCCTAAAAATTTCCACTTTTATACGTTTTTTCGTGACATTCGGGTCTTTTCGGTAACCTCCGTGTGTCTTCGGTCACCTCCGTGTCTTTTCGGTCACCTCCGTGACTCTTCGGTGATGACATTCGGGTCTTTTCGGTGACCGCCGTGTGTCTTCGGTCACCTCCGTGTCTTTTCGGTCACCTCCGTGACTCTTCGGTGATGACATTCGGGTCTTTTCGGTGACCGCCGTGTGTCTTCGGTCACCTCCGTGTCTTTTCGGTCACCTCCGTAACTCTTCGGTGATGACATTCGGGTGTTTTCGGTGACCGCCGTGTGTCTTCGGTAACCTCCGTGTCTTTTCGGTCACCTCCGTAACTCTTCGGTGATGACATTCGGGTCTTTTCGGTGATCTCCGTGTCTCTTCGCACACCTCCGTCACATCTTTCGGTCACCTCCGTCACATCTTCACGGACCTCACCGAAAAGACCAGGACATTGTGGGGAAAACCCCAGTACATGTTCCTCTCACCGAAAAGACACGGAGATGAACGACATTGAGTCCCCACAGACAGGTCAGTACATATCCTATCATGTTCACAGGTCACGCCCCATTCACCCAGACCGGAAGTGACGTCATACAGTTCACAGGTCACGCTTTGGACTTTTGCCATTTTCGCCATGAATTATAGCGTACCATTGCCACTCGAGTATAATCAACTAGTCCTATAGTTTGGAGTGGATGTTTCTGAAACTGTGCAGACTTGATAAACATGCTCTGAAGACTTGCACCTGCTATTTGTGAGATAAAATACTATTTTTTTGTCAAATTTATGACGCTTTGGACTCTGCCATTTTCGCCATCAATTACAGTGTACCATTGACACTCAAGTATAATTTTCGCCATCAATTACAGTGTACCATTGACACTCAAGTATAATCAACAAGTCCTAGAGTTTTGATTGGATGTTCCTGAAACTTTCCTAATTTGTTAAATATGCTTTAAACATGTGCTTCAACTAACTGCGAGATTAAAGATTAATTAGTGTCAGCTTTATACAATTTCAGTGTGCATGGCAATCTTGTATAATCAACAAGTCTTACAGTGTTTTATTGGAGACCCTTGAATTTTGCAGGCATACTAAACAAACTTATTTTGATTTTCCGTCGTTTGAATCAGTTTCAACCATTTCAATAAATAAATAATCAAATCCAGAAAATCTGGTCAGGTGTTTCCGGTTTACTGAGATTCACCGTCGGCCTAGAACTTAGCTTACAGTGGTTATGTGCTTTGTCTACAGTAGGCCCCCTACTAACGACAATACAGAAAACAGAGTCTATGTTGTATTCGTTGTATGGGTCAGCTTGGTATTACGGCCGTTTTTCGGATTTCTTCAGCTTTTGGAGGAAAATCTGCCTACATGTACTCAGGAAACGGCTTTGGTGTGCCTTTCGTGTCCAAAGCTGATTTACGTCACACCTGTATCCCAGATGAAAACCCCATTTTTAGGGGGTCTACGAGTGAGCAAAATTACTATTACGACCATTTTGGAAAATAGATCGATTTTTCAGGAAAACTATGAAAAGTTTCATCTGAATTGACCGTGTGTATACTATGCAGACATTAATAGGTCTACTGGCAAACCCCCTTTCAGTTTTGAGAGGCTTTTATGTGGGAAAACATGGTCTAGTTCAGGCACATCAAATGTGTCGAGTAAAGGTAAATACATGCATTGTACTGCGGTGGTAGAGAGTGGCATATGTTTAGAGTTTCTTGTTTAAATGATTCAAATCAACAATAATAGGTGATAGAATTCTAGAGGAGAATTGGTGTGATGAATAAAATACTGGTTTTCTTTTATTCTTATGGCTTGAATCTGACAACCCTCAACAAATGTTGAAACGAAAAAGTATGATAAATTTCTTTGAATTCCGTTATATTAGGAAAAAATATCCTTCGAGACGTACATCTTGAAAAATTTATTACTATTTGTCATCTCTACAAACCAGTAAAATTGTGTTCAATTCCGCGAACGTTGTGCGTGCTAGAAAACGAAACTGACATAATCGAGAGCGGCGGTAATAAGAAGCTGCCCCGTTAAAGTTGACTGGATGTGTCTCGATGAATGGACATCGAGGATTAACCTGTAACTATAGCTCAGTTACTGAGGCTGAATGAATGTCATTATTATTGATTGAAATTATACTTTAATGGCCGTTTCCCGTATGGATGTCGCAGTCCATCAACTCAATGTTTCATTTAAATTTCACGGCACATTTCTTAATTCATTAAAGTGCTATATTTTAGAATAAAATATAATATCTGATTGGTCAATTCATCTTAAAAAATCGTCCGAGATTTTCATTGGCCAGTGGAGAAAAATGGAGAAAAATGCAGCCAATCATAGAGTTTCTGTAAAAGTTGATTACAAAACTGTAAGCAGGAAATAGGTTACCTCTCCCAGTATTGGCATCGTCCATCCATATTGCCATATTGCATGTTGTTACCGGTTCTCCTAACGTACGATTAAATTAACATTTTATAACTTTATATTTCTCCAAAAAAAACACAGAAGAGACAACTGACCGGAAAATACTTTCCAAACCCCTATATACGATCGCCAGGACAGTAAGTGGAATTTACAGAAGTTTGAAATTTTTGGCGCCAAACATTCAGAACTTCTTTGAGGAGAACTGTTATTAGATATCACCCTGACCTTCCAGTACATATCAAAATCGCTTTGATATGATTATTTCTTCGATATATCGAATTGATGGGTATATCGGAATTACCTTTTTCTCGCAAATCAACAATTTTAGCTGTCCAGTGACTTTGATGCTCAGCAGTTAGGGCACTCACTCGTACGTCACAAACAATCCCACATAAACTTCGGTTGAATGAGAAATGGGCGTCTGTTGATGTAGTATTTATGTATCGTGTCCCGAAATTGCCGATGTGTGGATGGACGGCTACATTATAGCCTACAAAAGATCCAGACCTATTATGTGTGTCCATTGTACAGTGGAATGCATATTGCTCAAGCGAAATCTGCATTTCAGCTGATACCAGATAATGAATCAAATGATATCAAATTTTATTCAAAGTACATCTCAGTTCATTGGTAATATTGGTGTTCGATAAAACTAGCCACCGGTATATATTAATATCAGAAGCCATGAAAAATTCTTAGTTTTAGTTAACCGTATCTGGCTTGGGCGATTTGAGACCTGTTCATGCTTGGGGATGGAGGTGGGTTGAAGCGAACTATGCCCTTGGGTCAAACTCTACTAGGAAAGAAAACCAAATCCAAGATGGCCGCCATGATGAAGTGACGGTTACGGCCTTTAACAAAAAGGCATTTCTGTGATGATTTTTCGGTCAAAAGAATGACCCCTATATGATAAACTACAAAGTCACGGAGTGTCCGATCTAAAGTTTCTGTCGTTACGGAGGGTAGAAAATTTGATCACCCCCCTCCCCCCCCCCATGCTTGGTAGGGGTAAAGTCTATCATTCTTCGTTGTTCATAGAGTTGTTCGAATTTTTTTTTTTTTCGAAAATCATACACCAAGCAACAGTGTATAGAAACCCCGATGGGTACAAATTATGCACCTCGGTTGGCAGACCTATATCTGTTATCAATAAATTCAAAATTTCTGCGACATGTGCCGAAGTGTCAAGTGTCAATTTAACCAAAGGCACGTCGGAAGCAATTGATGATTGAAGGGGCAAACTATCGCAGCTCAAACAGGTCGCCTAGGCCCCGGAAGCTCCAGGGGTCTTAGATGGTGGAAGACGCGTTCTAGCATATTTCCGAGCAATGAAACAAGAAATCTTCGCCTGTGTCAACTCACAAGAATTTATTTTTAATATTTGGCGTCAAACAAATGGTCATGTTCGGAACTATAAATAATTTAACTATTAAATATCATTTCAATCGAAAGGTACATTTAGCTTTAACCATGTCAATAACACAAATATGGAAAGTAATATAGGTATATTTTTATTGTCGCTTCAATCTAATTTCAGCTTCCTCTGTGTTTTGTTATGTTTTGTGTCTTTGTGTTTTTTTTCGCTGAAACTATTGAAGGTCCATGGCCCCCATCGTCCCCTCCTCTGCTCCGCCGTCCCTGAACCATCGCCGTCCCTGAAGACAGTTCCTGCTCATTCATCAAACTCTATATAGACGATTATTTCGCTTTGTATAATCTCTATATAAGCGACGTTGTATAAGCGACGTGAAGGACAAATATCCTCTATACCCGACATGAAGGAAACCACCGATAATGCAGATGAAACATTATTTTTGAACCTGTACCTTAACCCGATCAGGCCTGAGAGCACATTATGCCCCCCCACCAGCTTCCGAACTTTCTGCACTATCTCCGGACCAAGAAAAACTTAAGAGCTGACATCCTGCGATCTTGTAGCTTATCGATTTGAAGTCATTTTGAACCAATTTGCATAACCCCCGAGCGGCCACGTGGGGTACCAGAAAAGTGATACTGTTGTCATATTTCTTCTAAATTTCTGCGTTTCCGCGAGAAAAAGTGGCCAAAAACTATTGTATTTCACATCAAAATGATATTTATTAATTTATCATGCTGTTTTCCCGGAGAAATCTGCCCCAAAATCGTCAAAAAAATGCATTTTTTGAAAATGACGTCACAGTGGCGTAATCGTGGGGGTCATCTTGGATTTGTTTTACATTTTCAGGTAGAGTTTGGACCAGGGGTGTAATATGGTAAGTTTCAGCCTCCAAGCTCAAGGGGCAAGAAAAATGATTAGTTCAGTTAAGTTTTTTAAATGAAAAGGGCGTACTCTCCTGCGTACCAGAAGAAAGATGAATACGCTGATAGCAATGTCTTGTGACGTTGATTGACATCGTCACATTTCAAACACGTTCTAACACAAACCCAAGAGGAATTAAAATTTTTAAGAGTAAGGACCAATATTCATTATTGTATATTGCATGGTTATATTCTAGTAGGAATATAACAATTTTACTTGTCTTGTCATTTACCGCCATATAATGCAAAAATTCTAAGGCAAATTCAGGGAAAACTGACAGTTCAATTATCGACACTTCTCCTGTTTACTTACCCTCCACAAAATGTTCTGCATATTCTGGTCTCATCCATTTTAAGAATACCGACTGGGCATCAAAGGTAGCGCTGAGGCCTCCGGGAGATTCCAGTTGAAACTTCGGCTTTTCTTGAACTATAATTGGAAGTGTAATAGATTTCCTGTCATGTTCAATCCATTTATGGATATATAATAATAAACCAACTTATACAGTCAAGCCTAGTCTATGGCGTGAACATTTATTATATCAAACATTCTATCTTTATAGCTTTTCATACATGGATCATATTGCACCTATTGGCATAATCTTGTGTGCAAAGGATCATGGAGAAATTCATAATGGAGCCCCGTCTCCGTCTTAGGCCTCAGATAGGTAGGCCTACATTGTCGATCTTCGTGTAATTTTAGACAGTTGTCATGCCTGAAGCCACATGAAACTGATTTATTTTAAAACAAAATAAATCCTTTAGCTTCTGGTCGGATGCCTTAGAAAAATGTCTCTTATATCAACCGAGCCTTAATTTGACGACAGGAACGTATGTTGTTCTCCAAAATATCTTCAGTGAAACAAAGACTCAATGGGGCTGCATCAGGAAATTGATTTAAATCAAACTTGAGTTAAAAAATAATTTAAGTTAATGTGAGTGAATTTCACTCAAGGCTTTTAAGAGAGGGGACATAGAATGTTGTGTCCAAACTCTGTATATTCGTTCTCTACATTATGTCAGCAAACAAAAACCCTTGTCATACCTATCTCCCAAATAGGAGACAAAACCAAGAAGGTTACCTTCGACTTGGTCAAAGGGGATAACCAATAACTGAAACTTTAACTACGCTCTATATTGTGAAATGAGAGGCAGATAACTTTTGTATTGCGTCCTCTGTAATCAAAATTTAGAAAATCTTTTCCCTAACTGAGCGGATTTTGTATATTTTACTGGTAAACAAGCATGTAGGTACTGGGTGCATGTTTAAGTCAATTGTGTGTCGAAGAAAGTTCCCTTTCGGGGAGTTGGCAGAAAAAATAATAGAAAACGGGGTGTTTGGGTGGGCGTTTTGAGATCTTGGAGAGCCATCCTTTATGCAAAAGGGCCGTACAGAGACTCATTTTGAAGCGCTCGTGGTGTAGGGTCAGCCTGGTGTGGATTTGATTCCAAGTGCCGTCAGTCGGAAGATAGTAGAAAAATGGCATTTGGGTGGGCGTTTTGATGTCTGGGTGTGATTCGTCGTCAAAATGGACCGTGTGGTGTCACATTCTGATGCGATCGTGGTGTGGACTGAGACTGGGGTTATTTTTATCGGACGTCACACAGTCGAGTGGTAGTGGAACAGGAGTATTTGAGGTGGAAGTATTGGGTGATAGATGGGCTATCCTTGCTCTAAATGGGCCGTGTTGGTTGTCATATTGAAGCGCTGGAGAAGTAGACTCGCAAAGGAGTGGTGAGTTTGTCCAGTCACACTGAGAGAAATAAGGTGGTTAAAATGACCACTTTTAGGTGGTCCAGCGCCACTGGTTGGCGTCATCATAAACGTAACGTGTAGTAGAGAAAAGTGTATCATATATTAATCATTAATGATAGCAGAGTTATATATTATCAAGATTTGTTCATGAATCCCATCTCGATGACGTCACTTGGGGACCATATGCAAATGTCAACTGATAAAACTGCTCCCGTTTAAAAAAGAACAGGGTAGGAAAATTATTATTGCTATATCTCTCTTATTAATGAAACAATCTATGTAAACATGATAAATCATTGCTTCGTATTACCCCGCCAAGTTTTTGTATACATAAGATAGTGCTTGTATTCAAACCATATGGTGGAATGCGAGAAGGCATTCAAATTCAATTTGAACCGAAAAATATATCCCCCCTTGAATGTGTGATTGAACTGTCATATCTCTTTAATAATGGTCATATCTGTCTGATCTTTTTATATTATCTTCGAAGATTTTTCCCATTGTTACATACAACCACGATTTGTTTTTGCATCTCAATCAAATATGACATAATTGGGGGCCATACCCAAATGTCAACTTGTAAAAAGTAAACCTTTCCAAAATGGGGGTATATCCTTCTTATTATTGATCCAAATATGTCTAACCATCGTAATATATGTTTCAACATTACTTAGCAGTATTTTTAGTTAGTACATTTTTTTTGTCTTCAAACCGTATGATGTAATTGGATCAAATTTCAGTTGAGCAAAAATACTACGTATTGAAAAAGGATTAAATGTATATGACACGCCACATATTTTTAATAATGATCTGAGCTGTCTAAATTGCATCATTTGTTACTCAGCAGTTGAAAGCCAAGTTATTTATTAGCGGAGTAGGTGGTCGTTTTCCAACTCTATGACGTCGTCTGGGGACCATATTCAAATATAAAGTCGAAAACTTAATCGCGGATGGTAAAAGGGGTATATCAGATTATATAGGATTTTTTTTTTTAATACTTATCCAATCTCTCTGGACTGTGTCGTGTATTACTGCATATTGTTTTCATATTCCTATCATATGTAACTGAGATTCGTCTTAAAATACAAACAAACAAGCAATACTCCAAAATACTGCCAAAAAGGATGGGTGGGCAGGACATATGTAGTAGAATCAACATATTTTCTTAATGAATAGTTCAGTATGTATCAATTATACTATATATTTCTTAGTAACAACTACATCGGTTATTAACAGATTTAGTACTTGTTGTTCAGCTGCTCTTTGGCTGCCACATATGAGTTGCAACTGAAAAAGACGCTGTTCCCGATTGTGCGTGAATTTTGTGTCGAATGAGTATGAATGAGACTTATAAGAGCTACAAAACGACGGCTACAATAACTTCAGGTAAATTAAATATCATTACTATAATTTAATAGTTACTTGCCGCATGCAGTATCAATGCTTAATTCAAAATAGCGACCTTGGACATCATCAGAAGTGTTAAGTTTTTCTTATGATTGAGGGTAATATTCAGGTCTCATTGTACACCTCCAGCTTCGTCAAATTCACTGTAACAGTTTCATGCTGATATTTCAGTAACTCTTCTACTGGAGCTTCATTGATAAATTACGAAACAATGATATATCATCTGATCTTATACAAAATGTTCATATGCCGAGTAAATATTCACCGCATTGCTAATCAATTTGTACGACAGTTCAGTGCACTTGCCAGCCTTCGCTACGAAGTAAATTTCAAATTTCAAATAGGTACCTTGAAGCTGAAGTGGGGCCCATGATCTGGAGAAGATAAACATTGGATCACAGATCGAGACAAACTGGGCCCCAATATGATTAGTTTTGATGTAAAACATCGGATTTTGCACGAGGTTTAGATAAATGTCCCCCCCCCCCCTCCCAAAAAATAAAATAAAACGATTCCTTCATTAAAGAACTTCTTGTCTCTGCCATATGCAATATATTAATCTCTGATCATTTGTGCACGATTTTGTATTCCAAAACGAATAACATATAGAAACTTTGATGCATTCAGTCTTGATCAAGTGAGTGAGTGAGTATGTAGGATTTAACGTCGTTTTCAACATTTTTGCAATCATATCACGACGGTGCCTACATGCGCCAGAACACGAGAGGGTCAACAGTACCTATTATCCTGGACACTGACCAGCCAAGCCAGTGCAGCACCCAAGTATTGACCGCGCTCAACGTTGCTTAACTTCGGTCAGACTTGATAAAGACAAGTATATTCATCAGGGTGCTGCTGCATCTGATAATAGTCCGTAAAAGCAAGTCATATGACCTCAACATCGTTGTCAATTTAATTAATAATGACATTGCACTGATGATGATGGTGATGCTGATGATGTAAACAGACTTCCTTCTTCAAGTGTCAGTAGTAACTTTTTGCCCTCATTCACGGTGTATCATACGCTGTCTGTGCATGACTGCAAGGAATCAGATTCATTTGTTTCAAAACTCACAATATTGAGCTATAAACGTGTTTAAGCGCATAACTTTGTTATTTCCTAAAAGTATAGACGGAATAATGCTTCTTATGTGGAGTTTTTCTCCTTGAAATCTGAAAAGGCGGTTACGCTGGGAAGGAGGCGAGGACAAGTCTGCTAAGTACAGAAGCGCTGGCTCAGGCCAAGCTTAAACGTCGGGAGACGGCTAGATGTGTATTTGACTTCCGCTAAATGCCCCATATTAAGCGAGAAACATAGGTCTTGCCTTAGACGTGTAATCCCGGACCTTTTGCCGAAGTATGATAGAAATACGTTCAAAATAAACCAGGACAAAAACTTTCCGGTATGATGTGTTGTACAGAGATATTGATGTTCGTCTTTGTGAATAAATACATATATTCGAGGAGCAGTTGCTTTGCAGATATTACTGCTGTTTGAATGGGATTTCCAACTACTATAATTGGTAACTCCGACAGATAAACCACTCGGTTCTAGAGCTACTAATCCACGGCTCGTGAGTGATTTATATCGTATCACTTTGTTCTTCTGTGATCAACAACACCTCTTGTGTGACTGGTACACTAGTTCGGGTCACTAACATACAAATCAGCTCGCACGCTCGGCGATGATTGAATATGAATATTTTAAGAAAAACGGGGGAAAAGACTCCGACCCCTCGGCTATACCGTAAATAACCTATTTTAAGAACACGAAATACCCATCGCGCACATCTGCGACACGGACAAAATCACTAGGCCACCCTGGGAATTAGAGTCGCCCCACGTGGATACAAGTATACACGACTACCTCACAAAGAAGGACAACCCAGACTTTATAAGAGCCCCACCCTTAAATATATCAACCAAAAATGGAAAAATTACTTAAAAATCTTTACAGACGAATCAAAAAAACACAAGTAATGACACAGGATCAGCTTTTGTTATACCCGAGCTCAACATACAAAATGGCTTCAAACTTCCCGACAATATGTCTGTATACACTAGTGAGCTGATTGCTGTAATTAAGGCTCTCGAATGGATCATCGAGCACAAACCAATCCCTGCTGTGATATTCAGTGATTCCCCTAGTGGACTCACATCCATTGAAAATTCTTTATCTGAGAGTAGACCTGATCTCATACACAAAATAGAATGTATGTACACCAATACACAACGAGGGTATAGACGTCATTTTAGCTTGGGTCCCCTTGCATGTCAACATCAGAGGTAACGAAGCATCCGATAAAGCTGCCAAAGACAGTCTTGCTAAAACTGCACCCGATGTGCCAATAGGATTAGGTTGTAAGGAACTCATGATCAGCACAATATTAGACGCCAAATAGACAGCAAGTGGCAAAAGGAATGAAACGAAGAAGAACGTGGACGATGGTTACATAAGATTCTTGATGGAGAGAAAAGACAAGTCCAGGGATTCCAGTTAAACAATAAACGTGATGACCGCATCATCATCAGATTAAGACTAGGCAACACCGGACTTAAATCACATCTGTCCACGCTTCTGAAAAACATCTCACCACTCTGTACCGCATGCAACAATGTAGAAGAAACAATAGAACATGTCCTACTTGAATGCCCAAAACACTACTCACAACGTGAGGCACTTAGAAACGAACTGAAAAAAATTAACACTCCCTTAATATTACCAGCGATATTAAATCCTAAGCCTCCCATTAGAAATCAGGTATTTAAGTCTTTACTAAAGTTTATCAAATCTGCTGGCTATTACCCCAGTATTTAACACTATCCCAATGCATGCGCACTCTTTCCCAACACAACCTGAAAAGGCCTGACACCATGCGACCATAACCGAACTATAGAATAGCGGAGTTACCTTGATACTGAGGGCCGACTGTTCTATAGCTTCTCAAGTACTTATGACCGTCGCTAGTTTAATAAACAACCAACTACTAAATAATACTATGAAACACATAAAACTACCTTTTGGATGTAACCGAACTATACGAACAACGGAGTTACCTTGCCACAGGGTCCGATTGTTCTATAGATCATCAAATCTAAGACCAACACATAACAAACCTTTCGGCATAAAAAGTGGTTGCCGGGGCTCAACATACAAAATGGCTTCAAACGTCCAGATAGTATGTCTGGATACATACTCATAGACTGGAGAGCAGTATCATACAAAATTCCATATCTGACGCTCGGCTCGATTTCCGCACTGGCCAGGACATTCGGGTTTTTTGCATTGGGGAGCCAGAGTTCGGACACTAAGAAATTTAGAAATACTACAAAATCTCCTTTTGGAGACAACGCCCGACCTGCTTATCCTCCATATTTGGGGAAATGATGCGGATTACTTCAGAAGCGCATCTGCCATTTATCATGATATCATGGTTTACGTGGATGTACTCAAAACAAAATTCCAAATTCCGAGGATCTTCATCAGTCAACTCGTTTTCCATCAGATAACTCGGCACATTTCGGTCAATTCATATAACACCAAAATCCAAAACATTAACAACCTACTAAAACAAACAATACAGCCACTTTTTGGAGACACAGAGGCCTGATCCGACCTCAAAAGGAAATTTTATTAAAAGATGGAGTACATCTCAGCCATTTAGGCCGAAAACTGTTCTACCGGTCTATGAAGCGAGCCCTTGGCGTAGCCGTAACACGACAAAGACAACACCAGAACTAATCGCCATCAATACCACCGACCACAGATCACAGACCACCGACCGACTTCAAACTGCAAACGAACCACCCTGACCTAGCCATTTCAGTGGAATCCCAAAACCCACACCCTGACCATGGACAATCAACGGAAACAAGAACAGCTTCTACATTCAAACCGAATCGAACAATGTCAACCACACTCACGGGCAATTAGGACCCAACTTACTGAAGACCACAGACCAGACGCGCCACACCTGAGATGCCACTGAATCTATATACGACGCAGCCTGCCATCCTGTACACCTATACACATTCCAAGCACTGTTACAGGAACAGATTTCCGGAAGAACCCGCCTATGGTTCTCCCAGTTTTTTCTGGGCGGCTTTGTGTGTACGAAGGGGTACAAAGACAAAGGAATCACCCACGCGACTATGATGTACAATGAACACATATTTACCAATATACCTAATCAAAAATCAACCGACGAACCTTTACATAGACAATTCTTCTATTCTATTTATATCTCCATCCGCTCACTGCTTGTTATTTATTTATTTATTTATATATTTGTTTATTTGATAATACAGCGCTTGTAAACATCTTAAATGAACAATGTAATGTAACGTGTAATTAAAATAAAACATTGAGTTGATGGGCTGCGAAATCCGTACGGGAAGCCGCCCTTAAACTGCAATTTCACTCAATAAAGCGATGATTGCCTTCAACAGCTATGTCAGCTCAATTCCACCTGCTATTCATCTGATGTGGTACAATTGAAACTGGACTGAAAATTTTCCTGTCACCATGTAAAATTCCTTAACGTCATGCTATCTATTTATTTGTGTTCATTCGTAAATTGAATACAGAACATATGACATCGTACGGTTAAGATTGATTGATTGATTGTTTATTCACCACATACAAATAATATATATATGTACAAGTAGGGCCTAAATACATAGAAATATGGCGGGAATAAAACCCCAGAGGGCTTGTTAAATCCCAGATAAATAATAATAATAATAATAATAGATTAGCATGAGACGCTGGGTGCGTTCACAAATATATCAATATATAAATGGTGAATATACCATGGAGCCCTGTGTAGTGAATTATAGTTCTATAAGATATGTATAGTGGGAGCTCAGCATTTATGCAAATAGATCTTTAAAACATTTTTTGTATAAAATAGGTTTGTCTCGTGTCCCTTGTGATGGCCTGAGATGAGTTAACTCCAAGATTTACAATTTGAGTATAATTAGAAAGTACACCCTTCAGTACACTGATTCACATATCATGATAATTGAATGAGGTGCGATTTCAGTCGAGACTTAAATAGTGATTGTGATAGTGATTTTAGGTCATTAGGTAAAGCGTTCCATATTCGTGATGCTTTCGACTTTGTGCAATAAAATGATAGATTTGAGTGCACTCTCACCCTATATAGATTGAGATTGGCTTGTCGAGTGGGATAACAATGGACTTCAGAGAGTCTTGTAAAATAATTTGGTAGGAATAGATAGGGGATTATTGAGATATCTGTGAGTAAATAATAAAATTAGGAAGTTGGGTAACTGAAATAGGGGGAGGATGTTTAGTTGTTTCATTAATGGACTAGAATGGGCATATTTACCACTGGAAGTTATTACACGGATAATTCTGTTTTGTAATATCACAAGTGTGTTGAGATGAGTTGAGAATGTGTTCCCCCATATTAAATTACAGTAAGATACGTAAGAATAGAACAAAGAGTAGTACAGCATAATCAAGGTTTTCCTGTTGAGGCAGTTCCGTATTGCGTTGATAACACCGATATTTCTCGAAATTTTTGAAGTTAGTTCGTCAATATGTGTTTGCCAATTTAATCTATCGTTAAAATAAACCCCGCGGAATTTAAAGCTAGAAACAGATTCAATTTCGGTGCCAAATATTGAAACCTTACGGATATTTACATTTGTTGATCTATTTGGTTTAAATAATATAAATTTTTTTTTTTTTCACGTTTAATGAAAGTTTGTTGCAGGAAAACCAGGCATGAAGCTTTTCAAGTTCCTGTGACATATTTTCCGCAAGTCTAATAAAATCGGCATCGGATAGGGTAGCACTTGTATCGTCAGCAAAAAGATTAATGTCTAGAACCGATGTGGCCTTCGTAATGTCATTTATATATATTAAGAATAGTATGGGTCCTAGTATTGATCCTTGTAGCACACCCGTACTGATAGGATTGAAAGAAGATATAGTGCCGTTGTAGGATACACATTGGCGTCGAGATGATAGATAGCTACGAAACCAGTTATTTGTGACACCCCGGAAACCATAGTAATCAAGTTTATGTAAGAGGATCTCGTGATTTACTGTATCAAAGGCTTTGGAAAGATCCAAGAAAGTAGTAATGCTGAACTGCTTTAGTTCCTTTGCAGCAACGAGTTTGTCGTATAAAGAAAGAACGGCAAGAAATGTAGAATGGTTTGCTCGAAATCCATATTGATTAAGGGAGATAATCATCTCTGCTTCTAGGAATGTGATCATCCTCAAAACAACAAGTTTTTCAAAGATTTTGCTGAAACATGGCAGAACAGAAATAGGGCGATAATTCTCGGCTAGGGTTTTGTTTCCAGATTTGAAAACTGGAGTAACCTTCGCATTCTTAAGGGAAGTGGGAACGATTCCATTTTGGAAGGAAAGATTTACAATATGCGATAGGGGAGCAGATATTAGGCTCGATATCGGTTTTATGAGTGACATTCGAATAGCGTCAATGCCAGGTAAACCATTTTTAAGCATATGTACTATCTCATTTATTTCAGAAGGTGTACACGTTTTGAAGGAGAAGTCTTTATTGTATGTATTGTCAAGATATTTTGTGAAGTCATTTTGAGTAGATGGAATTTTTTAGGCCAGATCGGAGGCAATGGAAGAGAAGTAGTCATTGGACTTTGTGGGAATCTCCGAAGGTTCCGTGATATCATTACCATTGAAATTAAAAACACTAGGAAGATCGCTAGATTTTTTTTACCCAATAATCCATTTATGACTTTCCAGGTTCCTTAATATTATTATACGATTCACTAAATTTGTTTTCATAATATTTGTTCTTTGCTGGTCTAAGAGTGTGGTTTAGTTTGTTCCTATAAACTTTATATTCACGAGTTACCTCACAATCTTTTTTCGATATGTGCATCTTGTATAATCTATTTTTTTCTCGAATAGAGTGTAGCAAGCATGGGGTTATCCACGGTTTAAGTATTGTAATCTTATGGGTGGTTCTAGTTATTATGGGGAAGCAGTCATCGTATATACTAGTAAATGTCTCCATAAAAGTATTTAAGGCGCTGTTAGTATCATCATCGTTAAGTACTTGTTGCCAGTCCAAGTTTGTTAGTTTCTCCTCGAAAAGTTCTTTTTGGACAGGATTTACGTTTCGGGATTTGAACGTGTTTGTCGACTTATTGGGTGAGGCCGAAAGACGGTTTGTTGCCTGAAAAATGGTCAGTTACGTCAGATAGTATTATACCAGAACCCAGGTCGTCTCAGATACAAGAACAAATCTCACTATTACTCATACAGATCAATTCTCAACATTGGTTAATGTTTAGACACAATGAATCAATAATCATAGAAATGCAATTATCTCCATACCGTCTTTGTGGAAGGGAGCATTTTATTAATACCAGTAATTTGGAAATGGCCCCCATTTGTTGTATACACAACCATAACTTCCCAAAATAATAGAATGTGTGATTCAAACTTACCACATAAATTCGGAGGTTTAAGTTGAAATTTATTCGGGCAGCTAACGTCCAGTTTTACCCCGTCGACGTAAGCAGGATTGAATGAGTAGGTGACGTTGTTAAATATAAATAACGGTTCTTCCAGCAATAAGATTTGTTTCAACTCCACCAGGGTTCTGTTGATGTTTTCCAAAGAAGAATGATATAAATCTTCGCAATCCTTCTTCCTACATCTACTTTGTTTGTTGCAGTTGCCGGACTGTATATGGACTGATAGAGTGCGGTTTTCTTCATTGAAGGATTCCAGTTTTATTTGGACATGCTGACTGATTCGACTCCAGATATATGAAATAGCAGATTCTAACAGACCGGCAAGTGAATTTACAAACGCCTTCTGTTCGACCAACAGAGGCGTTTTGCTCACATATAATTCAAACAAATACGCCAATTTTATAGAAAGCCCGGCACAGGCAGGAAATGCACTTTGTATTATAACTACTGTCTCTGAAGATTTAGCGGTGCCGTAAGCATTGATCGCCATGTAGTGGTACAAGGATGCCGACTCCTCTGTCAACTGGAAAAAGTTCAGGGATCCTGTTGGAGTTGTCGGTGGTGCACCTGTAGTTGCATGCCATGTGATACTGGCCGGAGGATTGGCAGAAACGTTGTGGTGAATAGTTAAATTCTGCCCCACTATTACCTTCAAAATTGAGGGAAGGCGCTCATTAATTTTAGGGCGGGTGGCAATATCTAACGTTGCCTCCAGCGACGTGATATTGGCAATATGATTACCGGCGATACACGTGTATGAACCTTCGTCATGCACAGAAACATTATATAGGGTTAACACATTCAAGTCGTTCCCTGTTTGAACTGATTCATCTCCCTTTGTCCAGTAATACACAGGCATTGGCCTACTCTCTGCCAAACAAGTAAACACGGCTGTTTCTCCAATTTCAACTGTGACATTTATCGGATTGATATACATAATAGGGACAGTAGCGCAGAACAGGTCGGTAGCGCTGAATGTGCCCATTAATCTGGATATGACAACAGAAAGCTCAGTTACGTCATACAGCAGCATTGAGTTGTTGGTCAACATATTGAGGAAATGATCATATAGTTCGTTTACCTCTTTCTTAGTTTTAGAAACCAGCGAGGGTTCAACGAAATCCAATAACTGATGAAGTTCACCGAAAGTCCAAATGACACAGTCGTAAAAGCTAACACACTCATCACTGGGAAAAGTCATCAGTTCCATCTCGGATGACCAAACTGTAATTAGTTGATGGTTTTGAGCAAGGTGTACCAATCGTTCATTTTCAGTTCTATGGGCATTCTCTAAATATCGAATTTCCTCTATAGTAGCCTCATTGTTGAAATTTGCTTCTTGCAAAGCTTTTTCTATTTCGTCTTGCGTTATATTAAATTCGCTTTTGGCTGCAGATTTATTAATGCCACTTTCCTCTAGTAATACATGGATAGGTTCTTCATAACTATACTCGAACTTCGAGGAATTCTTCTCCATCTGAATGATTAGTTCATTTGCTTCAAACAGTATTTCTCTCAGCACATCGATACTTTGGTTGAGAAATGCGACAAGTGGTCTATAAAGAATGCAGCGCTCCGTCCACATGTCAAATGTTTGTTTACTCATTTCAGACGAGTATTTAGTGTCGTTGATGTTATCGAAATCATGAAGGTAGATAAACCGTTTTGATCGTTCGCCTTGTTTATCATCTGAGATAGCATCAAAGTTACCTTTAGCTATACCAAAGAGGCTACCTAGAATATCTTTGAAGTTAAAGGCGTAGCGATATTTCTTCCAGCCTCCTTGCAGGATGTTCACTTCGCAGTATATTGAAATCTCAAGCCAATGCTTAATTGACAGTTCAACCTTGAATCCACACTGTCTTAAATCAAAAACAGTTTTTATGTTTTCAGCCAGAGAAATAAGCAGGTTGAAAAACTTTCTATTAACAAATTCTAAACCGTTCACAATTTCGGTAGCTGCACCAAGCGTTGCCTTGCCTACCTCCAAAACACCAGATGCGACGTCATACAAACCCTTTGTCAACTGTAACAGAAAGTCATTCTTATCCACAACGGCCTGCGCCTGACTGAGAACTCCCTTGGCCGCGTCTAGTGTCACCAAAGGCAGGTGGACAGCAATTTTAGCAGCTGCCATAGCCGCAAAAGCTAATTTGCGAACTGCCCTGCATGCGATGTTCCGAGTCACACACCCTATTCTCTGTATTCGATACATGCATGGTTCAGGCGACATGCATTGATATCCAAGCTTACATTTCGAAGAACGAGCTCCAAACCTGCATAGCGATTGGCATGTTTTGATTTTACAGATACTATCAACTTTGTTTTGGGCTTCGGCAAGTTTCCGGATAGCTCCATTGAAAGGTTCTTTGGCAGCTTCAACCTTCATTTTAGCATTCTCTAATTTCTTAATTGCCTCGTCAAAATCAGCTCGCTTCGTACTGAGATTGTCTCTGGCCTGGCGTATCTGTCTCTGACTTCTGGATAGTTTCTCTTTTCCCGATGCCAGTATCTTCTTGGCGTTGTCCAATCTTTTCTGAACTGCATTAGCAGAATTCTGTGATATTTTTTTGACTGCCTCGAACAAACTACCTTCGAAGGAATTGTCACCGCCTGGTAGGAATTCACCTGCGACCCATAGAGTCCAGTCACTGAGATTAGGCGATATGTCCGTACCCAAGGTGAGCCGTGTTCTGAACATTTGCCAGACATTACCTTCCAGTACAAGTGATGCCCCTTTATTTGTAATATACAGATCAGCACTGGCTTCAATACCGAGAAATTTCCAAAGTACTCCAATCTTTACAACAAATGCAGACGTTTTCTGTGCCAGAGCAAACTCAACACGGGCTCCGACTTGTGGCATGATCAGCAGCCAGAATTTTTTCATCCATTTCAGTGGTATGAAGTATGAAGTATACCCTGTGAGTGTTACGATTCCAGAGACACGAAAAGAGCTTACTCCTTCCATATGTTCATACAATTCATAATTTGGGCTACAGCGCATGAGCTGCTTGTCCGTCATTTCTACTTCACCATCGATGATAAAGGTGTGATGTAATATTGCTATCGATAGAGTTCCCTTTATACCAATTGTGCCAATTTCAGGGAAATAAGGGAGAGATCCTTCGTAAAGCTCCCATAATAATCCTTTCATGAGTCCGGATAGCAAATCTACATGAGCCTGCAGTGTGGATTTTTTACCCTTCATGAAGGGATCAAATGTCAAATCTAGGCGATCTATCAACAATACGATTTTGCGATGCAAATTTCTCATTAATTTGTGAATGTCTCTAGTGAAATCAGCGAAATCTTTGACTGTGATGTTCACTGCATTGAATAAGGAAATCAAATCTGATACATTGTTCAAATCACTCAGAATCAGGTCAATGGCTAGATCTGTCCAGGTATTCAGGTCTGCCAAACCAACCTTTTTTTCCCTCAAAATAAATCTTCTAACCTTACTAACCCGTCGCATGGTCACTTCTAATAATGAGCTCACTCTTGTGCCAGACCAACCTCTTTCCGTGTCCCGTTTCTCGTCAAACGATTTGAAGAAATATACCTCCAACGACGGCAGAAAATTTATATCGGAAATGACGAATTTCGGACTTTCTCCGGTCAGTAGGCTGAGTGATATCTTCCCCTGTGCAAATATTCCCGGTGGATTCGATTGTCGGCCACAGTTTTCCCGTTCACCATCAGCTCCTGTGTGATATAAATGTAAAACAAAATGAAATTGATGAGCTTGGCAGTTTCACAGTTATACATATTATCATCATCATGTGATTTTACTCGGAATATATATATTATCAGGATACTGTGTTGTTCTCGCACTTTGTATCAACTCGAGTTCTCGGAGTCTGGATCGCCGTATCGACTGAGGCCGCAGGTAGAGGCGGATGCGGCGATCCAGACTCCGATAACGAGAGCTAAGTATGTTTTTATTCGCTTAATATGTCGTTTTAATTTTAAACTATGTCCTATGACGCGCTTTGATTGTATACGTGACGTGATGAGGCTTATATGACATAATTGAATAAATCCGCGCACGCTTTACTGGGAAAAAATAAACGCACGCGCCTCAATGGAACAAACTAGGCCTGAACAGACAAGACGAGAAAGAGAGAAAAAGACAAGAGCGTTAAGTTTTACATTTTACAGTCAGTTGGCCAGTGTTAAACGTACGTTTATAGATGGACACATGGCAGATGGCTAACAAGAGGAAATAGAAATTCACGCCAAGGAAAGTTTATCAGTGGTTTAGCCAGACGAAGCTTCTTGGAGGAACGAAATGGATGGGATGTCTAGAAAATTTGTTGTGCCCTGTTCGCCCTGTCTGCTGCATTTAATACTGTTAATACGGCCGTATTACATCTAAATCCGATAACAAAACAACAAAAAGCTATACGATCATGATTGGATTTTACAGTTTTCTCTTGGATTTATCGAATCAAACATAATTGTTTAATGACTTAATTCGAAGAAGAAAGCACGTGGTTGCTGTTCATTTTACAACTGTGGATCAATTATCTGTCCCTGGAATGCAGATGTTTTCTATAATGCAGTAGTCAAGCAAACGTCACGGGCAATTGCACTGATAACTCATGGTCAGACGGGAAGCGTGCAAGGCGGCCTTAAAATGGAGATTTGCAGCATCGGACTGCGGGTTGGGGGAATTGATCAGCGTGTTTATTTTCAACATTTAAACAACAGACTTACAACATATTAACAACATTACGAGCTCAGAATAGCCGTGTCTTCATGCTTTCTTTCAGTTCTTCATTGGGAACAGAGAACGAAGGAGTCCTTAGTTAGCAAAAAACGACCACATCCATAGAACACCTGCCATATTCGGCCATATATGGCCATGATATATTATATATTATGGAAGGTGGGATGATAACAGGAATTGTACTGTTAGATTTTAGAAAAAAAGTACTCGATTCGGTGAATCATGAAAAAACAAATACAAATATGACAGTAGCAAAATTTCTTCAAGTCATACCTCACCGATCAATTTTATTTTTTGTTTTGCGAACGAAATACATTTTTTCAACATCGGAGAAGGGAATCAAAATAACAGTGGAAATTTACTATGGAAACGACTTTATTCTGTTGAAGATTTCGCGCAATATCAGAACCTTCAGAGTACCAATTAGTACATTTTAACATTTTAAAATCCAATATCAAAAAGGTTTCATTTCAGAGCCTCTCCCTGTAAATTTTGGGGTGGCTTACGGTAGTATTATTTGGCCTTTCTTTTATTCATAAACACAGTTATGACTGTAGCAATATTTCTTCAAGTCATACCTCACCGATCAATATCAAACAGTTAGTTTAAAGGTTTCATTTCCGAAGAGAAAGGGGCTGACCAAGTTACGCAGTTACGCTGAGCAAAAAGAAACGATTAATCACTGGAGTTAATAGGGTCTGTCGAAGTTACATGTATGCTGTCGGTAAACATGGTAAAAGAGAGGGATATAAATGAAGTTACGCTGAGAGAAAGAGAAAGGTACTGACCAAGTTACGCTGAGCAAACAGAAATGATCCATGACTGGAGTTAAAAATAAATGGTGCATCACCGAAGTTACGCAGTTACGCTGTCTGAAAGAGAGGTCTATAGCTGAAGTTACGCAGTTACGCTGTCAGAAAAAGAGAGAGATAGAGCTAGAGTTACGCTGAGCAAATATAAATGGTCCAGGGCCGAAGTTACGCAGTTACGCTGTCCATAAAAGAGAGGTCTATAACAGGAGATACGCAATTACGCTGAGTTATGCTGGATTCACTGACTTTCTTCAAATGCTTACCCTCATTTCTAATCAGGCCGGTATGTATTATTAATCTTCTCTCGTGATTTCCTACATGAGGGATGAACCGAATTTTATGGGTGTGAGCTTGTTATCAGGGCTTGACTTCCGGCGAACAGTGATTGGCCATTATACCTGACTGGACAAGAAATTGTCTGTGATGTATTTTAAAATGTTTCTATAATATATGAATCGCGAATATTTCAAAACCACCTTTTCAAATTCTAATGTGAAAAAACCCTCCGAAATTTGCCTTAAAGGGGTCGAGTGGGATGACCTTATCGTTGGCGGCCAAATATCGAAAAAAATGGAGGGGAATGTATGCTGACATTTTTGTATGTTTGAGTGGAAGGCTAGGTTACCTGGTGTTGTGGGTCAATTGTGGAGTCGAATATTAGAGAATATAGTTTTCTCATATAACATGACCGTTTCCTATGGGAGAAAGCCATTGTAGAAAAATCGTCTACCATGAGCTGACGTCATGCCGTTACGTCACGCACTATTTTCATCGTCTGCTTGTAACAATTTAACAATGTTACTGTTTAGTGTCAGTCTACTAGCACTGAGTGAACTTTCACGCTACAGTATATGCCGAATGTTTCAACACTATTTCGACAATTTCGGTGTCATTAAAGTAGTGTATTACTTATACAAATCTTGTTCTCTTTTATTCAGCGCTTGTAGCCTGTGTGTGATTCGGCCCATGCATGGACCAAAGTGCCCAATAGTAGTATGACGCGTTTGACCTGGTTTTGCGCCTACAACATCGTCGGTCGAAAATGGGACGTCAGCCTTTATTTTAGCTTCTCTGATATGTTATATGAGAAAAAAGCTCTCACACTCGTTCATTTCTAGACGACTTTTCCCACACTCGTTTGAGAAAAATGTGCCCTGCACTCGCTAAAGCTCGTGCTGGGCACATTTTTCTCAAACTGGTGTGGGAAAAGTCGTCTAGAAATGAACTCATGTGAGAACCTATTATTCTCACATGTGCTCAGCCAATTTACTATCATATTAAGTAAGTCAATTATCAAACGTTTCCTATCGGAATATACACACAAAGTCTTAACAGTTTCATCCTCTCCATAACCAGGAAGTTCATGGTGGACAAACTTATAATGCTACAGACGTGTTCAGCCAGATTAATTCTAGTTAAACTGTATGCAACCCCATCATTAGAAGTATTTACCAAATTAAAGTGGTTAACATTTAAATACCGAGTAAACTACTAGTCCAGTCAAATTGAGGTTTGACCCACCACAAATTGCAACAGAATTATTTTTGCTGCAGTGCATTTCCGAAAGGTCTCTAGAATAACATACTAAAAGTCTACAAACAGATATGCATGGGAAATATATTAAATTTCAAGTTGAAATTTGAGGTATTTTTCGCGAAATTTCAGTGTTTACCTGTCTCTTGCTCCTATAAGAAAACCTTGTACTTGGTACTAAGCGTGAAAGAAATGGGTCATTACTTAAACTCATTCCATTCTTTATCATATCAAGGTTATACTCAGCCTAAAATAATAACCTTGCACGAAAATATTTACGGAGAAATTCTAAATGGCGGATGTATTTCATTCTAAATCTGAACTTTTTACCATTTTCATGACAGTCCAGGCAATCTATCTGTTGTTTTTTTTAGCTGGATCCAAGACAAGTTACAACAATTTTTTTTTCACTGGTATGCATTTCTAATAGGTTCCCAGAACAACATAATAAAAGTCTACCAAAATTTATTTGGTGGAGATACGACTTTTTTTGAAAACAAAGATACGCCATTTTTTAATACATAATATGCCATTATGCCTCATATAAGCAAGATAGAATATTGATTTTTCCGTGAATATGGACAGTTTATCATCCAGAAATCCAATTAATACATGACCCAGGGTACAGTATGCCATGGTGGTGAAAACATGTGTCTTCCCGGTGGATTTGCTCATAGGCGTAGATAGCAAACTGATAGTTCAGCATCAGGCTATATGAATTATACATGGTAATGTTCAGTCAGTTAACATTTTTGCCATTAGCATAATCATCTGAAAGAGAAATTCTCTCCCAAAATAAATGAAATGACAAGCTGTGATATATTTCCCTTCAACCGATAACTGTCACAGACAATATTTCCACAAACCCACTAATGGAGATATCTCTCTATTATCACAACATGTGCCTTGTTGAAAAATACAGCTTTGCAAACCATTAATGATCAATCGCAATTGTGTGTCAGATATGTTTTGACGACAGAAGAATAATTATGCAGATCTTATCATCTAATTATCAAACGAATAATAATCTAGATTATAAGCAAACTTGATGTTCTACCATGACGTTCTACCATGCCATTTACCGTGTTTCATTTTACATTTTCAACAATATAGGCCATGCTCCAACAGATGCATCTTCTTCAGCTGCAATCTTTCTTGCAGTTGCACCTGATAACCTCAAAGAGTGCCAGTGGAACTGGTGGCAGTTCAGTTTTCACAGAGAGAAGCCGTCCGCCCTCATTCTTGTGGCTGCAATGGATGGTCTTCCCCTTTCCTCTCTAAACACGCGAACCTTGCTACTTAGCTGATGCTGATGTTGGTGGAAGGTTTTGTACCTGCACATATATGGTTCGTATTTGTCACAGAAACGCTTGTATCTCATGCAGCCAATTGCTTCGTCAGGGTTATCATTGTATAAACACACAAGCACCTTCAATAGATAACCTCCATCGGGACTTCCAATGGCCTGGTTGAACACTTCAGCTTGTTGGCGAAATAGCTCATTGAGCATTGTTTTCTTTACGGCCACACATTTGCCAATGCCATATGTGTCACAGCCCTGAATGACATGCACAAACAGCATATTTGTGCAGACTTACATTCCCAGCACAGCCTTTGTCTTCTTGACATTCCAAACTATCCGTTTCTTTGCATTCTCTCTTGGCTGAAAGTAGATGTCATTGGCATCCATGTCTGAATGAAAACAGAGCAGAACTAACAGGTCAATTTCATCAGCGACCAAAGTTTTGATGCTTTCAGTTGATTAAACGGCAGCTTCAACAACTGCATATGAAACATCCCGCCCTTTCCAACTGGTCACTCATAAGAATAATGAACTGCTACTTGTTGACGCTGTTTGCTAGGAATTCGTCTTTCTTTGACTGAATGACCATGTCACTAGCGGGGCCGGAGAGTTTGGAATATCAAGAAGACAAAGGCTGTGCTGGGAATGCAAGTGTTCATCCAGGTCATGGGAGTCCCGACGAAGGTCATTTATTGCAGCAGCATAGAAAACGCTTATATGTTTATACAGTAGTAACCCAGACGAAGGAATTGACTTAAGGGGAAGACCATCCATTGCAGCCACAAAAATGGGAGTGGACAATTCAATCGGTTTCTCCCTGCGAAAACTGATCTGCCCCCAGCTTCAGGGGTTACTTGAGGTTATTAGGTGGAACTGCAAGAAGGATTGCAGCTGAAGCAGATGCGCCTGTAAGGATCATGGCCTGGATTGTTCAAGTGTGTGTGGAGAATGCAAACAACTGAGCTGTGCAAACTCATCAAACCCAGACCTTTGAAAATGACATTGGCGAAGACTGGTATTGGGATTGATAGTGCTGTGAAATATTCCTCAACTTATGGCAGTGTTCATGACGAATAGCAATAAAAAACATCAATTTTTTGTATGAGAAGTCATTTCCCCTAATAATGATACCATTAACCAGAATGTAAAATGAAACATGATAAGTTATGCCGTCAACTTTGCCTATAATTCAAAGTATTATTTGTTTGAAAATTAAATGATATATTAGGATCTGCATAATTATTCTTCTTTCATCAACAACATCTGTATTACAAACAATTGTGATGGATCATAAATATTTGGCAGTTTGTCGTTATATATCTGAACTATTGCTAAAAGCGACGTTGAATCTAATTTCTCTCTCTCTCCTGATTGGCATTTTTTTTCAACAAGGTGCAAACACTATTGAATGTCGGACCTGACACTTCCGACGTGCTTGTGATAATAGAGTTATATCTTGATAAGTTGATGGAACTATTGTCTGTGATTGTCATAGGTTGAAAGAAAATATATCACAGCTTGTCAGTTCCCTTTCGGATAACAATGCTAATGGAAATAATGCCAACTGGCAGGATATTACCATGTATGATTATATACTCTGGTGCTGAACTATCGTTTTGCTATCTACTTTTATGAGCAAATCCATTGGGGATGCAAATGTTTTCACCACCATAGAATAATGTATCCTAGAACATCATGTATTGATTGGATTTCTGGATGATAAACTGTCCTTATTCAGAGACAAACCAATGTTTTCTACCTTCTGAAATGAAGCATGATGGTGTATCTTTCTTATATAAATAGATTTTGGTAGACTTTTAGTATGTTGTTCTGTGGACCTATTAGAAATGCATACCAGTGAACAAAATTCTGTTGCATTTTGTTTTGGGTCCAGCTAAAAAACCCCAGATAGATTGCCTGGACTGTCATGAAAATGGTAACAAGTTCAGATTTAGAAGGACCCCATACATCCGCCATTTTGAATTTCTCCATAAATATTTTCGTGCAAGGGTATTATTTTAGGCTGAGTATAACCTTGATATGATAAAGAATGGAATGAATGTAAGTAATGACCCATTTCTGTCACACTTAGTACCAAGTACAAGGTTTTCTTATAGGAGCAAGAGACAGATAAACACTGAATTTTCGCGAAAAATACGTCAAATTTCAACTTGAAATTTAAGATATTTCCCATGCATATGGGACTGTAGACTTTTAGTATGTTATTCTGGGGACCTTTCTGAAATGCATAGCAGTGAAATAAATTCTGTTGCAAGTTGTGGTGGGTTGACCTCAAAAATGCGCTAGATTTACTGGACTATACCTCCGTGCCTCACTTCAATATAAATCTCCCAGCAACGAAACTTCTTACGTTCTGTGTAAAATGTTTTTCTCAAGTTCGAAGTATGATTTTTCCGAGATTTTACCTAGAACTGAATTTTTTGAACGAAGTTTGTATTTCAAGCTACGAAATTAAGGAACAGTTTACGTTCCACAGTTTCGGAACTTTCAGGGAGCTGCCAACAAATGTTCAACCATACATTAGGCCCGCGTATCGTGTCAAACTATCACTGAAAGACGTAATCTTGCGCGACATCATTTAGTTCATTGATGAAGTAAGCTCATGTTCATAGCTTCAACGCATGGATGAAGTGGTCCCATTCTCATAATTTCAGTGCATGGATGAAGTGGTCACATTCTCATAATATCAGTGCATGGATGAAGTGGTCACATTCTCATAATATCAGTGCATGGATGAAGTGGTCACATTCTCATAATATCAGTGCATGGATGAAGTGGTCCCATTCTCATAATTTCAGTGCATGGATGAAGTGGTCCCATTCTCATAATTTGAGTGCATGGATGAAGTGGTCCCATTCTCATAATATCAGTGCATGGATGAAGTGGTCACATTCTCATAATATCAGTGCATGGATGAAGTGGTCACATTCTCATAATATCAGTGCATGGATGAAGTAATCCGATGTTCAGAATTTCAGTACGTGGATGAAGTGATCCCATGTCCATAGTTTCAGTACTTGGATAAACTTATCAATACAGTTTATGGATGCATGAATAAAGTGTTCCCATGGTCGTAGGTTCAGTACATGAATGATGTGACTCCATGCTCACAGTTTAATGGTACGGAGGAAGTGATCCTATGTTTGGAATTTCAGTACTTGAATGAATTTGTCACGAAGTTTATGGATGCATGGATGATGTAATCCCATGTGCATAGTTGTATAGTCGACAAAGTCATCCGATGTCCATGTGGTTGAAGAGTCATTATCTGTTTTCTGTCACACAAAACAGCGGTGGACCTGCCTTATTTCAAAAATGCAATCCTCCTATCCCCAACAAAAGATTATACTTACGTTTACTTCGCATACCTGAGAATAAGTTTCAGCCCGTATAGAGACATTGAACAGACAATTATGGCCTGCTAATAGACTGATCCTATTCCATTTACAAATAAAAAGATCCTTACCTCCTAAAGAAACCACTGCGCGATTGTCCGATATAGGGTTCCCAATTTCAAGATGATGCTTCTGCCCGAATACTTGAAACTGTACCGTTGTTTTCAGTTCGTTGAAATATGCGAACAGATTACGGCCCTTCGCAAACAAATGGGTGAATATCTGAATGGAAGACAACAATGTGGAATTAGAGGATAAGCGTAAGGATATATAGAGAGGGACGAGACGTGAAAGACCATGGGCAAATAGTCGAAACCATCCCCCTTGGGGATTTTTGCAGAAGATCACTTTTGGTTAGCTTACTGCATGTCTTTTTGCTCTTGGATGTTTTTGGAATTGAGGTACAGGCTAGGCTGAAACCGTGTGGTATTGGCGATTGTCGTCATTACAAAAACTGGTTGTGGGTGTGATTGAGCCTTATATCTTCCTTAGCTTTGGACATTGCAAGCTGAAATTTACCACAGAATACGCCATTATCACGCTCTTTTAGGAAATCCAATCACGATAGCTATTTACCGTATTACAATGACGTTATATCAGCATATATTACTTTTTTATAAAAAAAAATCCCTGTTTTGCAAAAAAACCCACCCAAGCCTCAAAATAGACATAATCTGTTTCCCCAGACAACGGCTCATGAAGGCGCATTCGACCTACCAGGCGGACGAGAAACAAGAAACATATTTCTCATTCCTGATTCTTCTCAGGACAATCAAAGTGAATGATTGTTGAAATGAAACTGTGTTGTATTTACTGTAACCTATTGTTGCTATTAACCCTACCTGGCCTGGGGGGAACGACAAAAACAACGGAGACCTGAAACTCCGTGACTTTATCATATTGGGGTCATTTTGAACATATTTGCATAACCCCCCGAGCAGAGGATCATGGGTAAATCAACATGGCGTCCACGTCGGGTACCAGAAAAGTAATTTCCTTCTTCATAGTTCTTCATAATTTCTGCTTTTCGGCGATGAAAAGTGGGCAAACACAATTTTATTTCACATCACATTAATATTTACTAATTTAACATGCAGTTTTTGCGGAGAAATTGCATAAATAAAAATTTCTGAAAATCTGACCGAAAAATCGACCAAAAATGCCGTTTTCGAAAATGACGTCACTGAGACGTCATAAAATCGGCCATCTTGGATTTTTTTTACATTTTCTGGTAGAGCTTGACCCAAGGGTATGGTGTGGTAAGTTTCAACTCCCTAGCTCAAGGAGTAAGAAAAAATAATTAGGGGGCCATTTCGCCTCCCCCCCCCCCAGGCCAGGACAGGTCTCAAAAAGCCCAGGCCAGATAGGGTTAACAGAAATCTTCTAATAATATATAACCATGTTCTTCATTGAACATAAATATATCAAATATGTAAGTTTCTGTACCAGGACGTTATCTACAGCAGTTTGTTTTCATGTGTATGCATGACTTGATTTATCCCACGCTGCATATCGTATGCATATGTTGCGTGCCTTTTACACTATAAATGATAGAAGTGTGGCTCGAACCCACAACGGTTATCAATAGTTTATATGTGGACAATATATTATCTGTGGCCCTTTAACGAATTTGGATTTTGAGATTTACCACACAAATCCGAAGAGTTCTGTGGAACAGAAGTGAGCAGCGAGTTACGTGACTGACATTCTTCCACTTACATTGCTACGCTGTATGGACTGAAAATGGCTTGCCAATTATTAGAGGGAGATGGAAACTGTAACTTGTGTGAAATAAAGCTTACAATGTCCCGAGTAGATCAACCGCTCGATATCCCGGTGGAAAGGATGTAAAGGACCTTGTATCTTTGGATGGGTGAATGGCCCAAATGGCAAGTCAGGTGCAATACAAAAGTACCAAAATAAAATACTTCCACTTCAAGAAATTGTTTAATTGGCATGGAGTACAATATTATATTTATACTTAGAAAAAAAAATCAAGGAACTGAGTCTCATGATTCTCGAGTAACAGGGCCGTGAAGTAGTGCATTCGTGCAAAATAGTTGATTCTGAGTCGAAAACAATTCTTATTCTTCTCTGTAAACATATGAAGATAAACGATAACCAGAACCAGATTTTGGTCTACGACTACGTATTGGAACAGCGAGTATGTTGTATCAAGCTGGTTCTGGTTAGCGTTTATCTTCATATGTTTACAGAGAAGAACAAGAAGTGTTTTCCGACTCAGAATCAACTATGTTGCACGAATGCACTAATTCGCGGTCCTGTTATTCGAGAATGATGAGTCTCGGTGCATTGAAACTTTTCTGAGTATCCAATATAATATCGTACTTCATGCCAACTGAACAACTTTTTGTATATGGAATATTTTATTTTCGGCACTTCCACCGAACCTGTTCTGGGGCCATTTACCTATCTAAGCATACATGGTCCTTTGCCGGGCGACACGATTCTTCAATGCGGAAGCTGGTGCCAATTCTGAGAAATTACAAGCGTCTAGTCCGTCATTCATAATCCTGCCGTCGTCCATTAAAGAATATCCGTGTCTATAATCCAAAGACCTATTCTATATTCCATATAACAGTATTAGCACCAAATTCAGAAAGACAATCATAGTATACATACACAAAGGCTAGTTTTCTGCAAGAGAGAAGCAGTCAACAGTTTTCAATGATGCCGACACGATATCATGATGTTCCAAAAATATGAAATCCGTATCGCTGATCAGTATTCTTAAGCCATAATAATCGTTGTAAAGTCGTCATCTAGAGAATGATGTATCTCAGTCACGCTTTGATTGTGACTGTTCATATGAGCACCACGAGGATCTTGAAGTACATGGGTTCATACGGCCCCTAGGCCCGGGTTAAGCGGAATTAGAGACACGTTACGAAACGTAACGCCATAGATCTTGCACGCTACGTTCGTATTTTGCTATCGCCAAATTTGAGAAAATTTGAGTGGAGGCGCTTGGTGGAATAGCCCTGTTTTATGAGTTTCTGCAAAAATGTTTTGTGACGTTGATTAAAATCGTCACATTTAACACAGGATCTAGCAAATGCTACTAGGCGAGATATGTATACGCCATATGCAGGTCCCACTGGAATATTACTGTCCAGAAAGGGATAGTTTACGATGTCGAAATTGTAATCATCTCTTTTGTCATAAAGTCGACGAGAGAGAATGCCCGCTTCATTTTTATAGAGATATAGATCTAAATATGATGTGCCTGTAGGGCTATCTGTAGTTTCCTTCAAATCCAGCGAAGGTGGATATATATCCTTCACTGCGTCATTTATATAGCGATTATCCACAGCGAGAAGATCGTCTATATAGCGTTTGGTGAATGAGAAGGAACGGACTTTGAATGGATCGATTTTTGAAAGCGCCTGCATATAGTCATATTCATAAGAGAACAGATACAGGTCAGCCAACAGGGATGCACAATTAGTACCCATTGGAATACCTATATGCTGCTGATATATTGTGTTGCCAAATTTCACATAGATTTTTTAATGAGAAATTCAAGCAACTCTATAAACAGAGAAACATCCCATGAATGATATATCTTGTATGTAGTAGAGCTAAAGAATGCTTTGTGGCTCCGACATTAATATATCTACGATCAGTTTTCTTGAACACAGATACTATTAATGAACTTAGACGGGCAATAAGGTCCTGATGAGGGATTGTAGTATAGTATCTCTATAGTATAGAGAAATCCCATCTGGATACATGTCTGTAAGGTATGTGACCTTTAGCATCAAGTTCTTCCGTACACAGCGGAGGGGAAATGTTGCCATATTCGGAATGTGACGCCACCAGTCCTATATAAGGAACCGAACCCGCTAGTCTTAGAATACGAGAGAAAACTTTAAAGTGAACACATCGTGTCCAGAGTGTTGTGGAAATATTCTTCGGGTGTGGAAGTTTATTTCAACTGCCGAGCGGGCCGAACTGAGAGAAGAATCACCGAACAGAGTCGTACAAAATAATTATATGATAAAGTGTTCAATTTGCAACGAGACAAGGCAGAAGATGAAAATGTTTTGAACCGGCCCAACGTAAGAACATCTTTTTCATTTGAACGGTACGGGAATACGGCACACGACCAGCAACTAGATCAGGCCTGTAACATGCTCCGGTCAAACCGCAGTGAGGGTGTTTTTATATTTAGAGGGGACCCTGCTATTGGGAATAAGAAAGATAATATTATTATTGTAGTGTAAATATAGTTTCCACTAGCAGTCTGGTCAGTCAAATTACTTGATCAGACTCGCGAAGGTAACTGCGTTCTGGACTGATTTCATGTTAGCCGGAAAGAGGAAAATAGAAATAATAGACACTGGTCGGTCATATACTTGGTCAAACAGTTGACTGTCTAGTTCTGTGGGCTGCGAAGAAGTGAAACAGAGCGTAGTAATGTTGCATCCATGCGCTTGCTGGACATAACCTGATAAAATCGCTCTGATAGAAAGGCTTCATAGTGACTTCATGAAAAGAATTTTACATCTCAGCAAATCTGTACCCACTACATCTAACTATACAACGAAGAGTTATAAATGTTTGGGCACGTTTACTACAAAGAGAAAATATATTATCAAGAAAAATATACAAATATCCATCCAATATATGTGCACTGGGGTGCAAATGATTAGATTATGTTCGAACCTCCCTCCAAGAATTAGGATTTAACAATATATGGCTTGAACAGAAGATCTTAAATCCAAACTGGTTAACTAAGCAGATCAAATTTTAAAAAACCCCGGATCAGTACCAACAACACACGCTGAGCGAAGTATCAAAATCATCAAAAGGAAACTTTGGAAACTTACCCCAGCATCTTACCGCCTAGATTCTCTTACACTGTGGGGAAATTCTGACTGTGTAATCACAGGCTTCCAATCGAAACAGGTAAATGGACAAATATTGAACACACTGAAAGAAATATAATCTCTGTAACAGTGAATCTAGAGGCAACGAATATCATTATATCTTCGAATGTATATCCTTCACAGTAGAGAGAAACAAATATATGTGGTAGTGGTGTGCCCCGCCTAGCAACACCCAGAGTAATATATAGCTAAAATATCCCCCGTTAAAATCTTCCCTTCGACCACCCGATATAACACGTCTCGTTTGAATGAAATCCCATCCTCATCTGACTATATCAGTGCGTGCTCCGAAGCTTTCCGAACTTCTAGCTTCGGGCCAAAACCGGTTTGGGGCGGTTCTAATCGGAACTATCCCAAAATTATGCAAATTTCTGGCATATACGGTTCGTTTAAGCATGTCAGGGATTAACAGTGCCGAGCAGATCGCTACCTCTACAACACCCCTCCTCGCTTTCTTTTTGGCGAAGGTCTTACTTCGCCCTGCTAGAACCTTTTCCTATTGCAGGCAAACGCCATTCCAGCGCTGCCAACAATTACTAAAATGCGAGACTAAGAAGTGAATTCTCCAAGTTATATCACATGTATCAAAACCGTTCAAGAAATATCGTTTCCCTTCTACCAGGATAGGGGGAACGTTACCAGATAAACAAAAAACAAAAAAGTCAACCGCTCTCAAATTAAATTGAGCCGCGAATAATCGAGCATTTATTACAGTGACGTCGCCAGTTCCGATCCAGTGTCAGTTCCGACCCACTTCCCAAAATATTGCTTCTTGCCATAACCATGATCACGCGAAATCATAAAACATTTGGTGTATTCAAGCAAGTTGATCAACCTCTCAATCATGGTTAAATTATATTATGCATTCACTGATTTTGTTAGGAGACAGCTTTGCAGACCCACTCCATATACACGACTACATCGGTCTAAGTACAAACACCAGGACTCGCCGTTGGTCAAAAACCGAGACGTCTGCCAGCGCTTCCGATCAAAGTTTTGATGTTTTGTTTCTCACATATAATTATCATATGGTACTATGTATCTGTCATAAATTTATTTACTGGGGTGTCTCTCTAACGGCTACCTGCCCCATTGTTAACATCAACTGACGGACCCAGTTCCGAACCACCATCATCCATGGATGGCCAAGCTGGGTCGTACCATGGCCTGAAAATGTCTTGCGAACGCAGCGCTCATTACGTAAAATCGTAACTCGAGTGCTGATTAGCATTTCTTCTGCTATTCAGAGGTAAAATAAGTAGAAGCCGTTGATTTATCATCATTTTCGAGTGAGTATACGCTTATTAGCCATCGGATTTATTTCAGTGTCCAATATATCTTGCCAATATGATTAGCTCGACCATATCACTATCACCCCAACCCGCATTCTTTAACGTCAGATGTTCACTTATGAGATGAAGACATTCAAAACGAAATATCCAGCTAGGACCCTATTTTGGCGGAAAATTTATCATGTTGACGATTACATTTGTTTATATCTGGACCAAAGGTCAATGTCAAAACGAGGCTGGATCGGAACTGGCGACAGTGGGTCGGAACTGACATCTCTCATTAAGAAATGTAATTTTATTTTCCCTGCAGTTCAGTTTATCTCCAGCTAAGTTAGGTTGTTAATAAAGGCTATGGACAATGTACGGCGATCAAGATAATGAATATGCCCACCAAACCCTTTCCTTCTGAAACAGATGCAAATTTCACTTTGGTGGGTTGGAACTGGCGACTCACCCACAATTATATTCCCCCTACAAACTCCTCACCAACGCCGCTATCAACTTCTATCACACATTAACACTACCACATAGCAGAAATATGTCACACAAAAGTCGAGCCACGTAGCAGAAATCCCTCAGACAAAAGTCAGCTACTATAACAAAGCACACAGACACCGTCACACAGCAACACCTGGAGTGATAATGGAAAAAGACCTCCTTAAAAATTCAAATTTCCCTGATATGCCAGCTCTGTATCATAAACACGGTACAAACATTCAAAAAATTTGCAGCCCTGTCAGGCTCAAATCGCATTCAATAAACAACTGAGTCAATTTATCCGGCTTTTACCAACCTATTGGCCACGAACGGTCAAAATGCTACTACTAATAACCAGCGCGTTTGTCACAAGACAATAATACTATATATACGGCGACGCTAAGTTTATTGAATGAAATCGACCGATACACTATTTTCAAGAAATGTTATATATATGCTATATACCAAAAAAAAGTATTTCACAACACGGACTGAATTGAAGTTTCATAAGGAAAGAGCGGGAAAACGGCTAACGGACAGCAATATCACACAAACCGGTATGTTCATAATATTATCAAATACAAGCGTCTAGTCCATCATTCATAATTCAGCCGTCGTCCACTAAAGAATATCCGCGTCCATAATTCAAAGACCTATTCCATATATAACAGTTTTAGCACCAAATTCAAAAAGACAATCATAGTACACATAAACATGGGCTAGTTTCCTGCAAGAGAGAAGCGGTCATCAGTTTTCAATGATGTCGACAAGACATCATGATGGTCCAAAAATATAAAATCCGTATCGCTGATCAGTATTCTTAATCCATAATAATCGTTGTAAAGTCGTTATCTAGAGAATGATGTATCTCAGTCACGCTTTGATTGTGACTTTTCATATGAGCACCATAAGGATCTTGAAGTACATGGGTTCATACGGCCTCTAGCCCCGGGTTAAGCGAAATAAGACACAAGTTACGAAACGTAACGCCATAGATCTTGCACGCTACGTTCGTATTTTGCTATCAGCATGCGATATGTATCGCCAAGTTTGAGAAACTTTGAGTGGTGGCTGTTGGTAGAATAGCCCTGTTTTATAAGTTTTTGCAACAATGTTTTGTGACGTTGATTAAAATCGTCACATTTAACACAGGATCTAGCAAATGCTACTAGGCGAGCTATGTATACGCCATGTGCAGGTCCCACTGGAATATTACTGTCCAGAAAGGGTCGAGATAGTTTACGATGTCAAAATTGTAATCATCTCTTTTGTCATAAAGTCGACGAGAGAGAATGCCCGCTTCAGGTTTGTAGAGATAGAGATCTAAATATGATGTGCCTGTAGGGCTATCTGTAGTTTCCTTCAAATCCAGTGAAGGTGGAAATATATCCTTCAATGCCTCATTTATATAGCGATTATCCACAGCGAAAAGATCGTCTATATAGCGTTTGGTGAATGAGAAGGAACGGACTTTGAATGGACCGGTTTTTGAAAGCGCCTGCATATAGTCATATTCATAAGAGAACAGATACAGGTCGGCCAACTATGTTACTATTGCATAGCTAGCCTACCTACCAGCCGAGACAAAGGAAGACCTCAATTGTCTAATCCAATTGACAGCCTGCCAGCCGTGAAAGGAGTTATACATAATCGTCTACTTTTGATTATAGAATAGCTCACATGTCAGGATGACCCTCTCCCGGTAAAACAATTCAACACACAATCAACATGTGGAAAGCCGGCCAAGAAAACAAGGAAGGTGCCGATACGCGAAGAGAGAAGGAAATGGCCGACTTCCACGCCGCGTTTGTTTACCACAGTTTTATTAATATCACAGACCTAAATTGGTTCTCAACCGTGAAAAAAATATTATTTCACTTCTGACGCCAGTTGAAGTTTTGTGTGCCCCGCCTTGCAACACCCAGAGTAACAGATAGCTAAAATATCCCCCGTTAAAATCTTCCGTCCGACCACCCGATATAACAGGTCTCGTTTCAATGAAATCCTACCCTCATCTGACTATGTCAGTGCGTGCTCCGAAGCTTTCCGAACTTCTAGCTTCGGGCCAAAACCGGGTTGGGGCGGTTCTAATCGGAACTATCCCAAAATCATGCAAACTCCAGGCATATACGGCTCGTTTAAGCATGTCAGGGATTAACAGTCCCGAGCAGATCTCTAACTCTACAACATATATACCAAAGTAGTATATATCACACCACATTGAAATCAAATACAGAGAACTACTAAACAATACTCTGAAAAAGCTCGCCATCTTTATATGTTGCATCTTGAAGACGTTCTCAAGAAAATAAGACAATATGCATCACTAGTTAGATATATATTTAGACAATGATTCTATTCCCATGTTATTTTTAAATAATATGACTAATTATCTTTATTGTTTTTATCAGCAAATTAAATGCGTGCGTTATCGATGCATCCCCGTACTAGTATATACATGTATTTACTGCACAAAAGAACTCCATCTACACTCTGTGAGACACTCTAGCACATAACTATTAATAATCAAATATAAATGCAATAATTCGAAAGATTTTATCATCAAATCTATCTCAAAATTACTTTCTTTGTTTTCTTCTCGGCAAAAATAACGGGCCTGGCTCAGGCGCACCACATCCTTAAAAGCTGCTGTATATGCGAAGCCGATATAGTTCCAAAACTTATCCGAGTTTGAGCACTTCCCTCCTAAGGCTGATCAGTTCCACAGCATTTCAAAATATCGTAGATCTTTTCACAACAGAATACAGAAAATGTAACTTGTTAATCAGCTGTTCTTCATACATTATTTATTTCGGTTCATGTCATGCCACGCGTTACACTCGCGTGTGACATGTTGGCGAGCTCTCAGCGAGGTGACGACTTGCCTAGATGACAAGATCATTTTCAATACGTATATCCGTTTGATGTCTCTAAGATCCAGATCTACATTGCTAGAAATAAGCAAACATCGGAAAGACTCCATGCAGATATTGCAAAAAGAATGAACAAACGTGTAATTCTGAAACCTGATGTGATAGTATACGGTACCCAAAATGGCGGGCTGACTCGATTCGTCAAACAACAATGACAGACTACGTGAGTACTATACAAAATATAAAGCTGTCGCAATAATGTATTGCCGATCATTGCTGCTGCGTGTATGGCTATTGACATATATAGTTTGCAGTCCGATGCATGTATGTGGATAAAATTATCGTCTTGTAGATAACCATGTTGTTGTTGGACTTGTAAACATAGCATTTCGTAGTAAAACTTTATCAATGGGGAAAATAGTTCAGTGACGTCACTACCAAGCGTAGTAATTTATTTTCTCACGTTACATGTATTATCCAATCAGCGTCTTTGAAAGTGTTATGTCACCAGTTACATATGATGTTTTTCCTCATAGATATCTTTCATAGGAATTCAAGCAACTCTAAACAAAGAAACATCCCATGAATGATGCCCCTTTTATGTAGTAGAGCTAACTTGAATTGAATATTTATTAACCAAATGAGATCTAAGCAAGTTAACAGAATATAGAAAGTTAGGCTATACATTTGGCGGGATTAAAACCCCAGGGGGGGGGGGGTTTCTATCCCAAAATAAGTTATACAATGTCATAAAAAAGAGCAAAAGGCGCTGTTTAATACGAGTGCTCATTCACCCCCATGGCTCATTCACCCCCATGGGTTAGTTTATAGCGATAGGGAGAGCGCGTACCTTTTCTATACTACTCATCGCGCACTACTCATCGCGCATGCGCAGTCGACCAATTGTACTGTAGGCTGCAAGCCTGGCCCATGGAATCTCAGGTAGCGAAAACACCAGATCTCTCGCTCCACCCTATCCCGCGCAACACCTATAGGGAGAGGGAGATCGCGTTCCCTTTCTATACTACTCATCGCGCATGCGCAGTCGACCCATTGTACTGTAGGGTGTAAACCTGGCCCATGGAATCTCAGGTAGTGAAAACCCCAGGTCTCTCGCCCCACCCTATCCCGCGCCACACCTATGCGACCCGCTGTGCAGTGAATAAAGCGGAGTAGGAGGAGGAGTAGGAGGAGGAGTCGGACACGCCATGGATTATACTAGGTAGATGAGGAAGTACATACCTAGGAGAGCTAACATAGTCAATATATACAGAATATGAATAAATAATATAATATACACAATTTTTCATAAGAAGCTATATTACAAAGAATGGGAAGTGAAGAAAAAGAAACCTTTGCCAATAGCTATTGTCAGAGACATATATGTGACCGTCGAGACTGCCGTTAAATATGAGATGGTACAGACGTGCATACAAAAAGATGGCCAGTGTGAAAATGTAATTTATAGGATGTATCGATTGATGCGAACAATGACAAGCGGTATAGGTGGTATATGCGGACTTAATAAATTAAAAATATAAATATCTTAATGAAGTGATATAAATAAGCCATTATACTTGTAAGAGGTGCGACTTCAATCTAAGTTTGAAAACAGACACAGACAGGCAAAGTTTTGAATCTTGGGGAAGAGAGTTCCATATACGTGGACATTTAGTTCTGGTGGAGTAGTATGATAAATTGGAATGATAAGCGGTTCTGTAGAGGTTGACGCCAGCTTGTCGGGTTGGGTAATGATGAATCTGGGATAATTTCGTGAAATAGGTTCGAAATTCAAGGAGTAAGAGATAAGGGTGGTGGAAATATTTGTGGGTAAACACAGAGAGCATGTAATTATTTAGTTTAATTAATGGCAGAATCTTCAATTCGGTAAATAGCAGGTCAGTATGTGCGTATTTCCCATGCGTATAAGTCGTTTTTGGAGCATGATTAGTAGGTTAAGATGGGTTGGAAACGTGTTCCCCCAGATAATGTTACAATATGATATGTACGAGTAAAGCTGTAAATAATACAGTAAGATGAGTGTTATTTTGTTGATAAAATATTTAATGTTATTAATAACGCCGATGTTTCTTGAAAGTTCGGAGGCGAGTGCAGCACGTATGAGTTTGCCAGTTCAATTTATTTTTAATATATACACCTAGGAATTTAAAGCTTGTCACATTTTCAATTTCATAATCAGCTATAGATAGTTTTGGTATACCTGTTGAGATTCTCCGTGGTGCAATAAACATATATTTAGTCTTACATGCTTTTCTTCAAAATCTAGACCTCATTTCAAATCTTCAATGCTTCAATCCACTTTATATCAGTTTGGAACCAGATGAAGTTAATAATAATCATATCACTTGTAAAAACTCAGATATTTGTTCCACACACAAAGAATATCCAACTGCCTTTTGCATTTGTAACTTTAATGAGACAAATAAAATCTGATTAACTGAGTCATTAATTAAGCTGGCTGTTGCTGGTTTCACATTTTTGTGTGTCTATTGTCTGTCGCTGTTGCATCATAGCACATACTTTCTCCTCATTTCATTTTCACTATATCCAGGATTATAAGTTTGTAATTTTCTTTCATATTCAGATTAGAGATCTTGTGGGTGGCAAGGAACATGGATTACAGGAACCAAATATTAGCAAGCCCCTCCCCCACACACACCAAATAGTTTCTCTGAGAAATTCGCACGGTGTGACTCAGAGGTATGGCCTCCAACTCTATTGGACTATAGGCCTTGATTTCTGTAAGTTGCCACTTTAATGTTTCACCAAACATTTAAGAGTTTAAGTGAGTCATCTTCCATCTGTCCTCAACTTTCATCGTTGTTAATGTAGCACAGATCAGCAAATGACCATCAGATATGTTGCCATTAAATTTTATTTCTTTTTTCTTCCACGTTGTGTTTTGACAAGTGTTGCCTGTTTGCAAACATTGCATTCATGGACTTGGAATCCGACACAGAATATATTCCTCATTGTTACTTGGAAGTTTTGTCAGTAATAATAACTGTTAACAAGTAATATGTGCATCTTTCTAATTACTGCCGGCAAAATGTTGAGATGTAGATGCATCCAATAGAACTGACATATATTCTCTATATGAGAGTTATGTATACCATGAACACCTCTGTGTTATATTTCTGGATGTGTTGTGTACACATTTGTGTATATTGCTGTCACTTATTACAGGATTAAACATGTCTTTGATCTTTGTATCAACATCAAATGTTAATTACATTTAATAGATTACTGGGATGTCCCACTGATTACATGGGGAAATTAATCACGGTCATGATGGAAATTTTTCCCAAATGTAGTCTGAATCAGCAGCTTGTAGAAAAAGTTTGGTTTTCACACATTCTGAATTTCATTTTCCTTATTTTTAAGTTTTGAGTTGAAGAAATTTATCAAAAATGAATTAAAATATTTAAAAAATGATTTAAAATAGTGTTGAACATATCTAGTTAACGTTCTATACTTCTTATTATAGGCAGAAGGATTGTGGACTTGGTGCTTTTTACCAGATGGAAAAATATGTACAGGTTAGTGAGATATTGTACTTTTTACTTGTACCTCAGTCTTAAATCATATGGAGCAAACTGCGGGAAATTTATAAAGGGGTACCCTTGGTATATAGGCTGTAAAAACTCTGTCTCTGCCTAGTTTTATCTGTGCCTTCTCAAGATAGTTTGGGGATGGATATTGTTTGTTCAGATGAGAGCAGTCTTTATTTCAACAATGGTTCCATCCCTGACAGGCATCAGGTCGGAGTTAATCACTTCCGGGTCGGAGCCCTCGAACTACATTGTTTAGAAATTTGAAAGTAGATATTTGTGGATTTTATGAGCTGAGATTTTTCAGCATTTCTGATACAGCTGATATTTCAAATTGCAGAGGAGGCATCAAACTGTACTTGTTGATGTTGATTTGGGGCACTTTGGCAAATGCATGGTAGAGGGGAGAGAAGGCTCCCTGTTTACAAATTGAATGACGTTCTGTAGCACCAATCAGCTGTCAATGGCGGGAATTTGAAATTTCCATGGTCAACTCCTTTCAAGACGTTCACAGTTAGTGTCCCACAAGGTGAATATTGTCATGCCAAGTGGATTTATGTATCGATAGTTTTCTGAATTTTTGTGATTTTTTTAAACTAATACATAACAAGTAACACAATTATTAGTGGTCTGTGGTCGCATATGGCGAAGTGTCGAGGTTAGGTCACAGCTAACCACGTAACATGGCCAATTCAACTTCAAAAGACTGACGAGTGCAACATGGCCGCCGTCGAGGGGTGGCACTCGCTCCGGTATCTCCTACTTTTATATACCTTATTTGACGAAACTGCGAATATCTGGTGTCATGATATAGACTACAAACTCCGCATTTAGGATCTGATGAGGTAAAATACTTTATTAGGACATATTATGAACTGATTTGATCATAGTGCTCACCTGGCCCGACAGGCAAATATATTTTTCAAACAATAGATGTGACGTAGTTGCTACTGCACGGACTGCTGGACTTGTAGAACGAGTCGGACTTCTACCAGTAACTCGAGCACATACTGTGCACTGATCTCGAATTGTGTGGAAGTCTACCGGTCTCAACGCCAATATATGTAGCTTTGTATGTGATATGTCCAAGCCTAGGAGAAATATCAACACTAAGAGGCCAATGAGCTCGGAAAGTAGTGTGGATGATTCACCAGTGATACCGAAAAGTTCTAGAAGACCGGCAGAAAAGAGACAAAGAAAACAGGAAACAATGGCGGTGGAAAAACAGTTGTCACTTATCATGGAGAAATTAAATCAAATGATTAAAAGTGAGAAATTTACGGAGCAAATGGAACTTACAGAGTCTAAACTTGTCAACAGATTCACCGAATTAATTGACAAACAGGAATCTAGAATTTTTGAATTGGAGAGAGTGAGAGAGAGAGAGAGAATTAGGGTTTAACGTCGCATTCAGCAATATTTCAGCTATATAGCGACTGGAGAGAGTGAACGATATATTGAGAGCTGATATCAAAGAAGTATGTTTTGAGCGAGAGAAGAACCAGGATGAAATGTTTTGAGCGGGAGAAGTACCAGGATGAAATAGAGAGACTGTGCAGAAAAGTTGAGGATTTGGAAGCAAAACAAAATGACTCTGAACAGTACTCTAGAAAAACAAGTGTTCGCGTATACGGGATAGGTGGGGACAGCAAGGGTGAAACAATTGACGACTGTGAGTCCAAAGTGCTTGACATTCTCAACAACAAATTAGGCATGAAAATCGATCCACGAGATATTGAGATTGCACATCGCCAAGGCAAAATTCATCCAGGAAATGAATCCAAACCTAGACGTATCGTTGTACAGTTCCTTTCACGACAAACAAAAAATGAAGTCATAAGAAAACGACGAGCACTGAAGGGCACTAAAATCGTGATTCGTTAAGATTTAACAGTTAAAAACCAACTTCTATTAAAACCTGCATCGGCCCATCCATTAGTCGGATCTAGGTCATTTGCCCTTCAAGTCATTTGCCCTTCGGACATTTGCCCTTCGGATATTTGCCCTTCTGACCATTTGCCCTTCAGGTCAATTTGCCCTTCCGCCCATTTGCCCACACTACACATGGTATATGAGAAACTGCTTTAGTAAACTTCTGACGAATATGTTCAAGTTCTTAATGTTTATTTCGCAAAGAAAATATATCAAACTTTAAAAGAAAAAAAGAAATTAAAGCACTAAAAAACATACATCTGGTAGCATCTGACGATTATATTCAAGTTCGGTCTTAATGTTTATTTTATCCACAGAACCATGTTCATTTTTTTCTGAAAGTAAAAATGAAATATAAAATGCATATAAACAAAAAAAATATAAATTCTTTCATTAAAAAATTTTAATTGATTTTTGAAGTATCATATGAAAGAGCTGAGTAAGAAAGGCCACTAAGCAGAAGAAGAATATGAATAGTCAGAGATAATCCAGATTATCCCCTCACTGATCACCCATCACTCCCTGAGGCTTGGGTCACTCACAGATAATCCTGATTAACACATCACTGAATTTTCTCTGTTTGAAGCCCCGTAACCGAACTTGAATATAATCGTCAGATGCTACCAGATGTATGTGTTTTTTGTGCTTTAATTTCTTTTAAAGTTTGATATCTTTTCTTTGTGAAATAAACATTAAGAACTTGAACATACTCGTCAGAAGTTTACTAAATCAGTTTCCCATATACCATGTGTAGTGTGGGCAAATGGGTGGAAGGGCAAATTGACATGAAGAGCAAATGGTCAGAAGGGCAAATATCCGAAGGGCAAATGTCCGAAGGGCAAATGTCCGGAAGGGCGATTGACTGTACTCCCCATTAGTCCTATCAGCTTGGTCCAGAGATGGCAAGATCTTTGCCAAGAACTATAGTGAAGAGATCACGCATATCACCTCTACCTATTGCCTGGATAATCTGGCTCGTATCCGATGTTCACCACCGAGATCCACTACAGTAGATAAAAATCCGCCCAAAACCTTCAACCAGCAGATAAACAACAAATCGAGCATGGAAGTGCAAGAACTGGAGATTACCAGTGAAAAAAAGGCCACCGAAAAGGACTAACTACGACGGTGAGATGTTTTATCCTTGCCTTACATTGTGCCTTACAAACTAATTCAGTAAAAGGTGTTATGAAAATGAACAGTAACATGATCAGCCCAAGACTAAACAATCAGACATACCCACTCCAACTGTGGGCTAGAACTTATTCTTTGTGCTTTCTATGATGTATCCTTCTTTGAAAATCAAGGTAACACTATTCAATATTATTGTTGTGTAAAACGGAAAAGATAAATGATCGACTAAGATTGCCTAGAGCTGCTACTAGTATTGGACATGTATGTGTATAGACACCCTATGATATAGGGTTAAATGTATTATGGTCTAACAACAACATTACACCATGCTGCCTGTAAAATACACATCTAATTACTAGAAACATATCACGATAAAGCAGATATATATATATAATACCAATATGGGTCTATACATACATGTATATACTACGAGTATACATATAAACATCTATCTCATTGACAGTCTACCTATGAGTATGTTCACGCCAATCGATTGTCGTACATAAGGGCAAACAGGTAAAAAATAGATGATTACATGCTCAGCGCATGTTATACTATACAGTATTAAAACCTCAAGATATTCTATGAATATATATAATATGTCCTGCTATTTCGGAGGTACTCTGGTAATTTATTTGCATGCTTTCGCGTGTCACTATACTTGGAATTAACAAGGGACGTCACTAATACTTGATTGACAGTGTACCTGGATGTCTCCTTATATAAAGGACACAGGGGCCTACCATTGAAAAGGCTAACAAATTGCCACAGAACAGTTAATAGCCACTCCAGTTTCTTTATGATGAGACTCCAATAACGTAGTGCTCCAGAAAACACATTTGCAAGCCTGTTAAAATCGTATTCAATATACCAGATAGATTGACCAGCCAAATCTATATTGACAGTAGGATATACTTCATGCCCTGAAGTAATTTGTTATTATGTTCAAGTCATTGATCATGAAAATGGATGTTATTAATTAGCTCTTGTTTATATAATGTACAATTCATAAGATTGTAAAGAGCTGCATGTTAAAATGGATATACCGTTACTTACAAAACGTCCTACTGTACAGCAGAATTAACAATACCCCAACACTTGGCAATATACATCTACGAATTGAACTCATGACTTCATCTGCTTTTCAGATTTCTTTATATGTTGTGAGCGAAAATGGTAAAATGTATTATGTCATCAATAAATAGATCACAAAGAGCTGCATGCACAAATACACACCTATGCAGTAAAAACATAGTACGATAAAAGCAGATTAAAGATATACCAATAAATGACTAAACACACATGTATATACTATGAGAATATCTCTAAAACAACTCTCTCAGTCACCGTCTACCTATGAGTGTGTTCATGCCAATTTACTACGGTTAAAAGTAGAAGAATACAAGTTCAGCGCATCTGCACGATTGGTTATACTATATGGTATTGGAACCTCATGATATTCTATTAACTATGTATAATGTCCTGCTATTTCGGGTAATTTCTCTGCATGCTTTCGTGTGTCACTATACCTGGAATTAACAAGGGACTTCACTAATACTTGATTGACAGTGTACCTGGAAGTCTCCTTATATAAAGGACACAGGGGCCTACCATTGAAGAGGCTATCAAATTGTCACAAAACAGTTAATAGACACTCCAGTTTCTTTATCATGAGACTCCAATAACGTAGTTATATCTATTTAAATACATTTCTTAAAATGTTGTGAAACTTTGAAATGTATTTTCTGCTCCAGAAAACACATTTGCAAGCCTGTTAAAATCGTATTCAATATACCAGATAGATTGACCAGTCAAATCTATATTGACAGTATGGATATACTTCATGCCCTGAAGTAAATTGTTCAAATGTTCAAGTCATTGATCATGAAAATGGATGTTATTAATTAGTTCTTGTTTATATAATGTACAATTCATGAGATTGCAAAGAGCTGCGTGTTAAAATGAATATACCGGTATGATAAAAGCAGATTAAAGATATACCAATAAATGTCTAAACACACATGTATATACTATGAGAATACCTCTAAAACAACTAAGTTCATGCCAATTTACTGTCGTATATGAAGGCAAACGGTTAAAAGTAGAAGAATACAAGTTCAGCGCATCTGCACGATTGGTTATACTATATGGTATTGGAACCTCATGATATTCTATTAACTATATATAATATATCCTGCTATTTAGGAGGTACACTGGTAATCTATTACACGTTTACATGCGTCGCTATACCTGGAAACAACAAAGGACTTAACTTATTTTTGATCGACAGTGTATCTGGATGTGCCCTTATATAAAGGACACATGGGACTACCATTGAAAAGGCTATCAAATTGCCACAGAACAGTTAATAGCCACTTCAGTTTCTTTATCATGAGACTCCAATAACGTAGTTATGTCTATTTAAATACGTTTCTTAAAATGTTGCGAAACTTTGAAATAAATGTATTTTCTGCTCCAGAAAATACACTTGCAAGCCTGGTGCAAATTTTTAAAATCGTATGCAATATACTAGACTGATTGTCCAGCCAAATCTATATTGACAGTATGGATATACTCCCTGCGTCGGAAAACACTATCTGCATGCCCTGAAATGTATTGTTCAAAAGTTCAAGTCATTGATCATGAAATTGCACGCTATTAATGAACGCATCTGTCTTACTGGATATACCCTTATATTCCAAAAGATTGTAAATTTTATTTCACTGACTATTCACAGGGAAATGAAACTGTTAACTATGTACATGTTATGATATAATTGTCAAATTGACACCACAAATAATTAATATGTTGTAAACCTACCTGTCCCGGTCAGCTATATCGAATTATCTTTTAATCACGATATTAATATAGTATACTGTTGTTCCGGAGTTACATTTTATATTTTATTACGTTGTCATCAAATATACTAGTCCCTCTGGTTCTCTACAATTTTACTTCAGAGCTGTAGCGTCTTTAACATTTGAACACTGTTCTTTATATGAAGGCCTCATCGACCAATAAGATAAGACATGATAAAGTTCAAACATGCATAAGTAATCAATTCAAAAAGCATTATCGAGTTATATTAATAATACATATATACATGTTAATACTTTCCATATCAATTAATATTTAAATATTATTAGATATTGAAATGAAATTTACTTGAACCACCTTCCCTACTAATATGGTTATATAACTTAATGCATATAGTTCCTGTCCTAATATAGTCTTTTTAGGATTTACTCGGGAGCTACTGAAGCGTGTTTCTTTCTGCCACCATACCCCCTGAGCATGCTATATGTCTTACATAACGGCCATACTCATGTTTTATTTTATCTCAGTTTTTGTATGTTTAGATTTTGTTTGCTTATCCGTGGGGGAAAATAGGTCTGTGTGTAAATGCCATCGACGATGTTCCATATTTGTAAATATGTTATTGTTCTCTTTTGTCTTTTTCCCCGTTTATTTTAGACCGCGTTGTGATTCTAGATCAGTTCACAAGTATAACCATGCGTCACAATGGATAATATTGATTCTACCGAAAAAGAGATTCCACTCTCGAACCTAACTAAACATCTACCATTCTTTAATGAAGACATTCCTCAACAATCTTGTCATCAACCTGTTCCATACTCTGAGATAAATTTACACTTCATCGAAAATATGTGTTTTAACCCGATAGAATTGAATGACACGGAACACAAGAAAGCTATTACTGAGGACAATGATTTTGAAATCGAACATTGGAATAACATAAACATTCACCAGTCCAACTATTATACAGAAGAAACATTTGTAGATAAAAACAAATGTTTAATTGCCGACAGCAAAAATAATACATCACTATCTTTCTTACACTTCAACGCTAGAAGTCTTAAAAAGCATTTTTCAGAAATTACTGGCTTTATCCACAATCTCCTAAATAAATTTCCTGTTTTGGGCTTTTCCGAAAGTTGGCTCAACCCAACGACAGAAAATCTGTTTGATATACCTGGTTACACCCCCTTCCCATCTTCGAGAACAAAGAGAAGGAGTGGTGGACTAATTTTCTACGTTGACAATAATATGAAATCTGCTAAAATAAGAGGTGACCTTTCACATGTCGACGAAAATGGAGAATATGAATCACTTTTCCTTGAATTAATGTTTCAAGATACGAAATACCTGGTAGGCTTATTTTATCGACCTACTGGAAAAATGTAAATAATTTCAATAGTCATCTACTTTCTCTCCTCAAATCAAAAGATATCGAAAAAAACAAGTGTGTTTTGATGGGTGATTTTAATATCGATCTTTTTAAAACCGATCAACACGGGCCAACCAAGGAATTTCTTGAAATCCTGAAGTCCCATTATTTCTTTCCCCAAATTACTAAACCGACAAGAGTCCGATCCCGCTCAGCAACTCTAATTGATAACGTCTTTATTAACTTTCACCAGGAAAATCTGTTATCCGGTATCTTTCTAACTGACATCACTGACCACTTCCCAGTTTTCCATATTCTGAAAACCAGTTACAGTTGTACACCAGCTAAACACAGTATCACGTACCGCAGAAATGAACCAAAGGAAAGATTTATACAAACAGTCCGGGACAGTGACTGGAATGAAAATGGGCACGATGGCACTGACCCCAGCTTGACCCTGTCTTAATGTAACCTTCTCTGCAGGAATACATATATAACTCCTTTGAATCCGCTAATCATGTTGCAGAAACGAGCATTGCGAGTGATAACTTTATCTAAAAAGCTAGACCATACACTACCATTATTTATAAAATTGAAAATTCTACAGGTACCCAAATTAAATATGTACGCATGTCTGTTGATGGTGCATAAATTTATGCACCACCCAGAATTATTACCTATAAGCTTCCAAACAATCAGATGTACATCGTTACCAAACTAGAAGCCAAAATTTGAACCTCTACCGACCCATCTATAAATCAAACTTGTCATATTATACCACACAAACTACAGGACCTCGAGAGTGGAACAAACTACCTTCTCTGACCAAATGTATCGAATCCACCTCTTTATTCAAATCCAAACTAAAAACATATCTACTAGAAATTTGAACCCCATTATCGCAACTAAGGCTGTAAAGGTAAAATCATTTTAAAAAGTCACTAGGGAGCTAATATTATTCACTAATCACTATATATTATAAAGTAAATTAGAAATGTGTAAAAATATATATATATATATATATATATATATAGTAAATAAAAACACTACAAGAATGTAGAATGCGAGCTAAAACTATATTGTTAACCGGTTTCGATATATGCTACCCACTTGTCCTACAGGGATAGAACAAGCCCCCTGGGGTTTTATTTCCGCCAATCATTTTATTGCGTTGCATGTAGATTATATTGTTTGCTCATATTTTGTAATAATTGATACCATATTTTTTGGTATATACATAATCATTTGATTGGTGAATAAAAATTCAATTAAATTCAAAAGGGCTACAAAGATGACAGCGCTTTATGTAGCCGAAATAAACGTTTACAAATGCTATTTACTCGGCTAAAAAAACCCTGAAAAATATTTCAAAAATATTTTCCGGACATCGGTGAATTATTCTTCAATTTAAGTCAACTTTTTGCTATGGTAACTTTTCCCTTCAAGAATACTGATCAGCGATACGGATTTGATATTTTGGGAACATCATGATGCCTTATTGAAAACTGTTGATCGCTTCCCGCCTATGTCCCATGTTTATTTTGCTATTATTTTGAATTTGGTGCAACTGTTGTTATATGCGTTAGCTCTTTGAATTTTGGACGCGGAAATTCTTTATTGAACGACAGCTGAATACTGAATGACGGACTACACGCTTGTAAGTTGTATTTACATTCACAAGCGCATGCGTATGGATAATACAGTTTTCAACAAAATTGGGGTAATTATTATGAAATGTAGTAAAATACAGGATTTAATCCTAAGGATAATCAGGAATAATCAAGATGTAAATTTATGAGATATTGAAATGGATAATCTTGCAGGTACGATGGTGCGAAATTATATAAATCGGATCAGTGATTTTCCTGATTGAGTTTTGGTCTCCTTTGAGTTATAGAAAACGAGTGAATACGAACTTCTATAGGCGTAAGTTGCCAAGGCTAACAGAAATAGGTAATGTAGTAGTAGTAGTAGTTCTTTATTATTTATAGTGGCAGGTATATAACAAAACAAATATATCAAACATTACACAACACCACCCAGCCCATACGGGCTTATCAGCCACTTTAAACAAATGAATATTTGAATCACGTGGCACGATATGCATACAAAACATTTCTCCTTTTGACAAAAGCTTTCCGGATAAAATGACCAAATTTTCTTGTATGGGTTTCAAAAAGGTATTTCAGCTTATCAGCGTTTGATATTAGATTTCCAAAAACTACTTCTTTAAACAAATCTTGTCTTTCATCTTCATAAACTGAGCAGTAGAAAACAAAGGGCTCTTCATTCTCAATTTGATGAGCGTCACAAAATGTACAAATTCTATCATTAACGTTTTCTCCACGGTATCTACCGACCTCAATTCTTAAGGGCAAAACACCACATCGAAATTGAGCAACAAGCGATCTTTCAAACTTTGACAGATTCAATAAAACATAATTTTCAGTTTCATATTCATGTTTGAAAGTGACGTATGTCCTTTGTTTTGTTTTTTTTTCTGTATAATACTCCACCATCGATCTGCTGTTTGCTTCAAGGATAGAGCTTGATACATTTCAAGATCACACAGCTTCAAACTATTATAAACATTACCTAAGTCAACATCACTTAAGATATTAAATAGATTTTTGCACCACCTACCCTGGCGTAACCAATCCCATATAAAAATAAATTTCGTAAAACGAAAGTTATCAATCGAAACTAAACGATTCCATAATCTCAAAATTTCAACATTCCTTAAAGTTTTCAGAGAAGGCCAACCAATATCACCATAAACTACATCAAGTGGGGTCAATTTATGAACGTCAAGAAAATATCTCTCGGCCCTGTTGACAATAGCATTACAAACAGGAAAGATATTTTTATCCATCTCCCATACTGCGACACCATAGTTGAGTATAGGAAGAACGCCTTTGTTAAATAAAGCAGTGTAAGTTTTAAAATCAAGACCTGATATATTTCTACATTTGCTAATAACTGATCCAAGCGCTCTACCTGCGGATTCCGATAGGGTTTTAGCAGCAATTTCAAAATTCATATATTCTGTAAATATCACCCCAAGATACTGTATTACCCAGCTTAAACTCAAAAGTACTACGTTTTTCCCCTTCGTTTTCTAAAGTGAACAATTTTTGATTTATTAATATTTACATTAAATCTCCATTTGCTGCACCAGGTATTAACAACATCTAATATTTTTTGTAAATCAGATTCGCTGTCAGCTAAAATAACAATGTACAATGTCATCCGCATAAGCCAAAATAGATATCAACTTCTCGTTTATATTAACTCCCAAATTACATTGTTTTACTTCTTCAATTAAACCATTTATATAAATTGAAAATAGGGTGGGCGATAGAGTATCCCCTTGCCTCACTCCGGAGTTAGTTATAAACCAATCAGCAAGATAGTTATTATAGACAGGTCCCAGCCAAGAAAAAACTAGCATTTTTTCTGGTCAAAGTTTTCTCATTGGTTCCGTCATCCTTGACTTATGCCCTTTCAATTTCGCTGAGGGGCCACCCTGGATTTGGCCTCAAATCCAATATGGCGGCCAAAATCCAAAATGGCCGCCAATACCCATAGAAGCTCACAATTTCCTGGTCGAAAATCAATTTTCTAACCACAAACTAGGTTTTGTTTCTAGTCCTACGTAGGGTATGAATAATTAGTTAATTTTGGAATGATTTGTAATTGGTCTGAAAATTCAATATGGCCGCCAAAATCCAAAATGGCGGCCAATGTCCATTGAATCACACATTTTCCTGCCCCAATATGTAGAGATAGACCATCCTTGGTCCGAATGCGTCCTGTGGGGTGTCATCTTGTAGCTCTCGGGATGTAGACCCCGATTTGAGGGATATCCATATACCATCTGTGACGTCATCGGTGACATTATCAGTACAAGTAGTAGGGAAAGCGGGCATTTTGGGAGTGCATGTGGGTGTGTTTGAGGTAAAGATGGACCATCCTTGGTCCGAATGTGTCGTGTGGGGTGTCATGTTGTAGCTCTCGGGGTGTAGCCACGACTTGACGTTCTTCCATGTCATCTGTGACGCCATCGGTGGCGTAATCAGTACGAGTAGTAGAGAAAGCGGGAGTTTCGGAGGTGCAATGGAGTGCGTTTGAAGTAGATGACGGCCTTTTTTCCATCCAGCTACCCGATAGAGTTACCTGTTAGTGTATGCGGGAGTGTGTGTGAGTGAGTGAGACTGGTCTAATGTATCGTCTGTTTTCATCATTTTGCACATGCGCAGTCTGGTCGTAGTATAGAAAGTAGGCATTTTTGGGATTCGTGGAGGTTTGTTGAGTGATTGAGGGATCATCCCCGGTCAAATGGACCGTGTGGGGTATCAGTGTCAAGCTCTCGTGGGTCAGACTGGCTTGTTTTCATTGGAAGTCGCGCCAATCTGCGCATGCGCAGTTGGGTTGTAGTAAGTAAAGTGATCATTTTGGGAGGTGTGTGGGGGTCTGTTGAGTGGCGAGGGACCATTCTTGGTCCGAATGCCTCGTGTGAGGTGTCAAAGTGAAGCTTTCGTGGTGTAGACCATGACTTGAGGGGTGTCCCTGTCATCTGTGTCGTCATTCTTGACGTCATCAGTAGGAGTAGTAGCCAAATTGAGAATTTTGGGGGTGTGAAGTAAGGTGTTTGGGTTAGAGAGAGACCAGGTTTGGTCCAAATGGCTTGGTTGGGATGTCCTAGTGAAGATTTCGTGGGATAGAGAAAGACTGGCAAGTTTTTTATTGAAAGAAGATGTCTGAATGCCAATCTGAACATGCGCAGTTGTGGTGTAGTAAGTAAAGTGGTCATTCCGGAGGTGCGTGGGGATCTGTTTGAGCGATTGAGGGAACATTCTTGGTACGAATGCGTCGTGTGAGGTGTCAAAGCAAAGCTTTCATGATGTGGACCACGACTTGAAGGATATCCGGGTCATCTGTGACGTCATTACTGACTTACTTGTAGCCAAAGTGGATATTGTTGGGGTGTGAAGGATGGTATTTGGGTAGAAATGGACCATCCGTGGTCCGAATGCATCGTGTGAGGTGCCATCTTGTAGCAACACCCACCAACGACAAGCTCAATGCTTCCACACCCTGGTGAATTAGCCCTGAAGTCCTGCGCGCATATACGTACGGGTGTAGTCCGTAATAAGTACTATTCTGATTAGTTAGTTCAAAAGTAGAACAACAACAACATCAAAGATTACAGGTCAATCCTTTCATTATCCCCTCCATCACAGCACATCCACGCTAAGGGAACCACTATGGGTGTGTTTACAATTAACTTATGCTATTGTCTGTGTATTCAGAAGCTCATTGTTCTGATCTCAGAATGATGAGGGACACGAGTTAATCCCTATATGTACAGACACCACCACACATCACTATTACCACAACCATACACCAGTTCTACCACCACCACACACTACCACACATCACAGGCGTCAGGCGTCAACGCCCGGTGGTGGTGGTAGCTCCCATGTGGCAGAGTTCTTGAATCGGAGCTCTTGGAGCTCAAAGCTTATGGAGCTCAGAGCTCGGAAGTGATGTCATCGCACGCATGTGCACGTACCTGTGGTGCACCCTGTACACTATAGCCATTAGAGAATAGGGTACACCAGGGTGCGGGTGTGGTGTGGTGTGTGGTGGGGTCTGTACATATTAGGATTAACTCGTGTCCCTCATCATTCTGAGATCAAAACAATGAACTTCTGAATACACGGGAAATAGCATAAGTGAATTGTAAACACACCCATAGTGGTTCCCTTAGCGTGGATGTGCTGTGATGGAGGGGATAATAAAAGGATTGACCTGTAATATTTGATGATGTTGTTGTTGTTGCTCTACTTTTAGACTAACCATGAATCAGAATAGACTACAACCGTAGAGCTACGTATAGACGCGCAGGGCTTCAGGGCTAATTCATCAGGGCGTTGAAGCATTGAGCTTGTCGTTGGTGGGTGCTGCTACAAGATGACACCTCACACGACGCATTCGGACCACGGATGGTCCATTTCTACCCCGAACACCTTCCCTCACACCGCCAAAATATTCAATTTGGCTACAACTTCTACTGAGGACGTCAGCAATGACTTCACAGATGACCCGCATATCCCTCAAGTCGTGTTCCACACCATGAAAGCTTTGCTTCGACACACCACACGACGCATTCGGACCAAGAATGGTCTCTCAATCGCTCAAACACATCCCCACGCACCTTCAGAATGACCACTTTACTTACTACCCCACAACTGCGCATGTTCAGATTGGCGGGATTTTCAATAAAAAAACATGCCAGTCTGACTCTACCCCACGAAAGCTTCACTAGGACACCTCAATCGGACCATTCGGACCAAGCATGGTCCATCTCTACCCCAAACACCTTACTTCACACCCCAAAATTCCCACTTTGGCTACTACTCCTACTGATGACGTCAAGAATTACGTTACAGATGACAGGGACACCCCTCAAGTCATGGTCTACACCAGGAAAGCTTCGCTTTGACACCTCACACGAGACATTCGGACCAAGAATGGTCCCTCATCACTCAACAGGCCCCCACGCACCTCCCAAAATGACCACTTTACTTACTACACCCCAACTGCGCATGCGCAGATTGGCGCGACTTCCAATGAAAACAAGCCAGTCTGACCCACGAGAGCTTCACACTGATACCCCACACGGTCCATTTGACCAGGGATGATCCCTCAATCACTCAACAAACCTCCACGAATCCCCAAAATGCCTACTTTCTATACTACGACCAGACTGCGCATGTGCAAAATGATGAAAACAGACGATACATTAGACCAGTCTCACTCACTCACACACACTCCCGCATACACTAACAGGTAACTCTATCGGGTAGCTGGATGGAAAAAAGGCCGTCATCTACTTCAAACGCACTCCATTGCACCTCCGAAACTCCCGCTTTCTCTACTACTCGTACTGATTACGCCACCGATGGCGTCACAGATGACATGGAAGAACGTCAAGTCGTGGCTACATCCCGAGAGCTACAAGATGACACCCCACAGGACGCATTCGGACCAAGGATGGTCTATCTCTACATATTGGGGCAGGAAAATGTGTGATTCAATGGACATTGGCCGCCATTTTGGATTTTGGCGGCCATATTGAATTTTCAGACCAATTACAAATCATCCCAAAATTAACTAATTATTCATACCCCACGTAGGACTAGAAAAAAACCTTGTTTGTGGTTAGAAAATTGATTTTCGAGCAGAAAAGTGTGAGCTTCTTTGGGTTTTGGCGGCCATTTTGGATTTTGGCGGCCATATTGGATTTGAGGTCAAATCCAGGGTGGCCCCTCAGCGAAATTGAAAGGGCATAAGTCAAGGATGATGGAACCACTGAGAAAACTTTGACCAGAAAAAATGCTAGTTTTTTCTTGGCTTGGACCTGTCTATTAACCTTTACAGCAGACATAGTATTAGAATACTTTTTTTTGGACAGCTCTATATATATCACCATCGATTCCAGAACTCAATAATTTATAAAAAAGTAAATTTCTATTAACCAAATCAAAGGCCTATTCAAGGTCAATGAAACAAGGGTAAACCGGATTTCCCTCTGATACATAGTTATCAACTATACTTTGCAGAGAGAATATATGGTCCATATAAGACCTGTCTTTTCGAAAACCGTTTCGTTTATCGGAAACCAAATCGTTTTCTTCTGCAAACGTTGAAATTCGGCCGTTAAGCACACTGCTATAAATGTTATATAAACATGATAGTATACTAATTCCCCGGTAATTCAAAGGGACTCTAGGATCGTTATTACTTGCCTTTGGGATACAAAAAAATCAACGCTTTCAACCAAGCTGCTGGCAATAAACCATTTTTTAAAACAAAAATTCAAGAAGGTATGCAACACATCCTTAACTGTATTATTTTTCAACACTTCATTAGGAATATCATCAATTCCAGGCGTTTTGTAACTTTTTGCATTATCTATAGCTATGCAAATTTCTCTCTTCTCTAATGAGAGTTAGTCCAGGTTTGGTATGACGCCGTTCAGACGGACCTATAATAATTCCACTGTATTATAGATCTCCTGCTTATGGAAATTTTTGCACTTGTTATTAGTCAGTCCTACTTCTGTCCGATTCATTAAGTTCCTATGCATAATTGATATATTTCATTCTGTTATTGTTCATGGTTTTTCTTTTCATTTGTGCAATATCACTGTGTTCTGATATATTATCTTTATATCTTTGCTCAATATGTATTCGTCTGGTTCGTCGGGGGTATTTTCTTTACGAGGCCATTGTGTTCCGTACGCGTAGTGATTTGGCTGCTGTCTGGAACTAGACATTTTGGTTGGTATCATTTCACGCCGCTTTTTCTTATTTACATCGATCTGGTTAATTTCATTAGTCGGGGCAGTTCGTAACTTCAATGTTTGAAAGCTTTCGTTGTATAGACATCGTAACAATAACAGGTCCCAAAAAGCCCAGGTCAGGTATGGTTAACGGAAAAGATATTCCGATAAGCAACGCGGAAATGACGGCTGTATAATAAATGTAGAAACTGGCGATGTGCAAAATCTGGCAGAATCAATCGGACATTCACTAGAGTGGTTCTTCACTTTAAAACATGGTCGAACGGACGAACATTTTACATGTTCTCATGTGAAATAAACGTACATATATTGAAAAAATACTAAAATGGGAAAGTCCATTGTTTATTTCTTTTCACACTTATGGTTAAAAGATAAATAATACAGTATATCGAAACATGGGGTATTGTATCAGATCAAATTGTTCGTAAATCGGTATTTGTACCACATTCTCCCCCATCCCTTTTTAGTCATGAACTGTTTGATATACGGAATTAAAATGTTATCCAAATTATTCAAAGTATCTTACATCATTGCACGCAAGTAGCAGGAACACGATACTATGATATTCCGAGATTTCAACGCGAAAATCTGCTAAGTAGTTCTCAATAAATGGCAAAAATAAAAATACGATGTTATTTGACGATGGGCTGCTCGGACCTTGGCACTGCGCAGCGTAGAGTGTGTCCTGGTTTATGTGACGTCATGCTGCCATCTACCGCCAAGGTGTTGAAATGAAACCCCACCGTGCCACATTAATTAAACGCAACATATAAATATCGTGAAAACGATGCCCTGGTGGAAAACGACGAACCCATGAAAACGATGAAGGCTATTGACCCCACAGGTTAATAGACTTCGTTTAAATATAAAAGTATCACAGGAATCAAAAATGATTTCTGAGATGCTTTGCATCTCATCCACGCTTTTATGGTAGGTGTTCATGGGAACAGATTGAATGACATGCCCACACGCCCCTTTGCACTGGCTTGAGTAGCAATAGCCCTTAAACCATCTGCAATTAAATAAATATAACCGCCGCCATCCAGTTATAGTTTTCAAATACATAATACATGTAGTCGAATAGTGTGCACTTACATTTGTCACATCCGCTTGCATGTAGACGCTGCCAATGCCTTCGATGGAAATGTCAAATTCTGAAGAAACATTAGCAGTTCTTCTCATTATCATTGAACTCTCCATAGTTAAATTATCTGGAAAACTAGAGCAGAAAATATAAAAGTATAATGTATTCCTCCAAAATCATATTACCTGAAGAATAGATGACGTTTCGAAAATATTTATCACATAATACAATGTACTTTTATAAACATCGGTGAGTTGCATTTATTGATAAAAAATGAATTATGAAGTTATCAAATACAGGGATTGATGTGTCCCGCAGAGTTGGAAACATCTGTCTCGACAGACATATCATTAGATTTTTCAATCGATGACACAACATACAGGTGAACAGCAATACAAAACCACCTACAAGATTTCGGTATTGGTATTGGCGATGATTTATCCCGGGCGTATCAAACCCTTCTGAAGAGAGCCGTATCCATATCAAACGAATTGCATCGACTCAGCGTGTTCCTACAGATGACTCATATTTGAAGGAGGAGGGGGTGGGGGAGGGGGGCTGTTCGGTCTACTGTGATTACGTGTGATCGACTAGAGGTGACGAGTGGTACAAGCCGATGCTATTTTGCCTTATATACGCCTAAACGTAGTATTTGAAATATACTCAGAACAAGAACTTGATATGACGTGTTCGCAATAGCCAATTCGCCATACTTTTGCTGACCTTCGTTTCAAAGTAAACAACGTCGTTTGCACAATAATGCTGTTCACCTCATTTCGCCTCCTTCTGTTTCTTATTCAAACGAAACGATTTTTCATACACACAACAACGTTGTCGATCTCTCGTACTTCATGTATGGATCCTCATACACACAAAAATGTTTAATGCCCCATCTCTTCAAATATGAATCCTCGTGCAGACAATGCTGCTAACCTCCGTTTCTTGAAGTATGAATTTTCATATATCCACTTATGTTGCCTACTCCCTTTTGTCGGATTTAAATCACAATAATTAAACGTAAGATTAAATGGGTGGTGGAAAACGATGCCAGTATACTGACAAAAAGTCGTATGACCCCACAGCAAATATACTGACTGTATATTTCTAAAACATCACAAGAACGAAAAGTGATCCCTTTGATGATTCGTATCCCAGCCACGCCTTTATTGTAGCTGTTCATGTGAACATATTGAATTGCTTGACCATACGGCCCCTAGCACCGGCTTGATCGATATTAGATACACACAATGATATTGCTTACCTCCCATTCTTCATGTATAAATGCCCATATGTACAACAATGTTGCTAATCCGACTTTCTGCAAGTATGAATCCGCATCTATACATAAATACCTGGATTTTTCAATCCAATAGCATTTTTGATGATTAGAAACTGTGTTAATTTTAGTATAAACCTGTGTTTTACAATGTGCAAATAACTTCATCAGTTTCAATAAACCGTAGTATATACTCATCTGAGCAGCCAGAAACGTTTCGATCAAGCCATGATGAGGAGATGGAGAATCGGCCATACCCGATTGTCTCACGAACATTTGCTAAAAAAGGAGCCAGCCCCAATGTGTATTTCATGCCACGAAGATCTCACAGTGAAACATAGTCTGATCGACTGTATAGATTTTAAAATTGTAAGATATTCTTTTTATCAAGCAACTACTTATAAGACCTTTTTAGTCAGGAAAGATTTATTTTAGGTTATTTGGGAGAAATCGGTTTGTTGTATAAGTTTTTATGTATGTACATGTTTTTGGTGTGTTGTGTAGATTACTTCTGGATTGCTGGGTTTGTTTGGATAGTTTTGTTTGATCGTCGCTATATAGCTGAAATATTGCTGAACGCGACGTAAAACCTGAATTCTCTCTCTCTCTTGTTTTGATCATATGACTCCATTCCGATTTACTAGGCATTGATCGAACGGTTGACTGGATTATTGATCTGTGTAGACTGAAATAACACGGACGTGCTTTAACCCGCTTACTATTTAATGCGTGTTATTTGTGGCTAAAAAGATTTTTTTGCTGAGTTTGCACAGAGACTGTAATTTAGTGCATCAGTGTTAAAGTAGAAAGTAGAAATTTAGATTTCCTGTCCACACCACTTGACATTCCTTGGTTGTGCAGATGCAGGATGTCACCAGCCTTATCACATTTAAGGTTCTAAAGTTGAGCATGAGTTTTGGTCCTGTCTACAGGACATGTTTATTCAGGTGGCAACAGTCTGCCCCAGGCAGTTAGTTTATGTACTCAGCTTCAGACAGTATTGACATTTGTTTACATTTGTTCACAGTGACCAGCCTTTGCTATCAGTGACCAACCAAATTTAATGGAGCCCAGCTGGACTTCTATTTATGAATATCTACTTGGTCAGATCCCTCCGATTAGCTTCAAGACTATATTAGAGCTGTAGTTCATCAGTTAGCCAGAGTTTGCCATAGACAACAGACACTACATTCAGTAGCTGCAAGTTCCTGCTTTCTGCTTAGCTTAAAATCCTGGACTACATGAATTGGAATAATTGCTAGTATCTGAAAGTAACTTTGGCCATGGAAAATTCGGCAAGCAGCCGGCCAAGCGGTCGGGGGAGAAAAAGGAAAGCACAGGGAGCTCCTTTTGACGCGGAAAATCCCATACACTGGACTACTGGACAATTGCGAGAAAAGCTGGAGGATCTACACATACCGGTGCCCACAACTTTCAAGAAAACACAGTTATACCAGCTGTACATAGCAGCATCTCAACAGGACTGTTCCGATCATATACCATTTCGAACAGCGAGACGATGCTCAGATTTCCGAGCCACATCTACAGTTTCTGAGCTGGGTGAGGCAGGCCCTGAAACACAACCTCTTTCAAATGTGGATGAAGCGGCTTCTAATATTTTTTCCCAAAATGCCTCTGAAGCTGTACAACCAAATAGTACTGAGCAAGTGAATGTTTCAGGAAGTCAACAGCAACAACAACAGCAACAATAATTCACCCTCTGGGGTTAACACAGGAATGGCTGCTGCATTCACTGAAGCTATTAAAGCTTTTATTACCACCGTCGTGGAGCTCCAGACACAACTGACAAGTCTGACAGCGCAGGTTAATGGAACAACGCAGCAGCAAAAGACCAATACTCCAGACAAAGCACCTCAGCATACACTAGAAAGTGTATACAAATCTATGGGATTTCCTACAACAAATGACAACATCAGCTTTCAGCAGGAAACAGACTCAAGGCAGCCAGGTATGTCAATTTCCTCCATATCAATTGGAATTAATCCATCAACTGTTCCAGACAAAGTTGTTGTTTCGGAGACCGTGAGAAATCAAATCATCACTGGCAAAGACGTTAATTTAGCCTCCCTCCTTTTTTCAAGATATGAACCCCCTAAACACAAAAAGCTGGTCGATATGACAGATGGAATGAAAATTAGCATGAAGGGTCCCAAAGACCATAGATTGTCCAGAGCTTTAACAATAACAGAATTTCTGCAGGCTTTTCATAAATACAAAGCTATTCTCTGCAAGACGTTTCCCATCCGACGGAAACAAATGGATGAGTACGAGAAAATCATTCTCGTCTTTAGCGTGCGCTACAACAACAACCTGTTCTATGAATATCACAAGGAATTCTCATCTAATGCAGCATCCTACCTGCTGGAAGATGGAAAGTTGTTGAAGTGGGGTGAGATCGACAATGGTATCTTCCAACGGATGTTTGCAGGATGTAAGGCCATTTCATGCAACCTTTGTGACAGCCTTAATCACGCAACAGAATTCTGCCCCCTGTCTGCCTCAGATAATCAAAGCTACACAAGTCAAACACGCTACCAGGAACGCAGTCAATTTGGCACACGTAGTAATTATATCTCCAGCAGACCTCAATTTGACCGAAATGAGAGTGCTGCGAGACAAAGCTTTGCAAGCCGAGAAGTCTACCGGAATTATAACAATAAATTATGCACTCGTCAAATTTGTAAATTTCTCCATGTGTGTACCCTCTGCAAGGGTGAACACCCAGTCATGGAGTGTACGAGAAAGAAAACCTCCCGTCATACTGATTGACTACCAGACCCTTCACCTATTACACAGGAAGCTTCCACACCAATCAATAATACTTTGTTATGTGAGGAGTTAAAACATCATCCAGACCGTGACTTTGTTACCTATCTCATTGGGGGGTTGCAGTATGGCTTTGACATAAAAGTGGACCCATTGCCTACAACAACATTGATATGTGACAATAATAAATCTGAAAAAATAGAAATTCAGACAGTGACAGAGCTGATTTCCAAGGAACTAGACAATGGTTACGTCATAGGTCCCTTTCTGGAGTCTCCTTTCAAAACATACCGAATCAACCCCATCAGCGTTGCAACAGGGAAATATTCAGGCAAGAAAAGGTTAGTCGTGGATCTATCAGCCCCACATAACACATCCTTGGACAGTATTAATGACCTCATTGACAAAGACTCGTGTTCACTAACCTACACAAAGATTGATGATGCCATACGGCTCATAAACAAGCTAGGACAGGGTTCCTGGCTGTGCAAGGTCGACATCAAGGATGCTTTCAAGCAGTTACCAATTTCTCCATACCAGTGGCATCTTTTTGGTATCAAATGGGATGGCAATTTATATTTCTGTGTGAGGTTAGTATTTGGATGTCGCTCAAGTCCCATTATATTTGACACTCTTTCTAAGGCACTGTGTTGGATAGCCAAACATAACTATGGCATTAAAAATATGTTACACTTACTGGATGATTTCCTCACAGTTGATCCATCAACGACAGATGGAGAAAGAACTATGGCCTTGTTGACAATGATATTTTCAAGGCTTGGTATTCCCCTGGCAACTCAAAAATCGATCGGACCTGTCCACAATGACGAGTATCTCGGTATTACCTTAGATTCCATGAAAATGGAGACCGAGTTACCTCGAAACAATGTAATTAGAATTATTGATGCCATAGATAGAGTACTCAAATCAAAGAAGACGTATGCAACTACTAAGTCTGCTTGGACATTTGAACTTTGCTGCTAGAGTTATCCCCCCTGGACGGGCTTTCGTCAATTACCTTATCAATCTGGCATACTCAGTTAAACAGTCATACCACCATGTGTGTTTAAATAATGATGCTATGACCGACCTGAAAATGTGGAGAGAATTTCTGACAAACTGGAATGGGATATCACTCTTCCTGGACAATGCTATAACGAAAGCAGCAGATTTACAGTTGTACACTGATGCATCAACTTCAAAGGGTTTTGGTGGTCACTTCCAGGGTAGATGGTTTTACGGAGAGTGGCCCAGTGAATTCTGTCATTTGGCTGATGGAAAACTATCAACCGCACTTCTCGAGTTATATCCCATAGTTATGGCAGCAGTTTTGTGGGGACATGAGTGGAAAATAAAACGCATTTTTTTCTATTGCGACAACATTGCTGCAGTGGAAATAATCAGAGCCGACGTTCCAAATGTAACATCATCATGCCACTGATGAGACGTCTTATATTGTGTGCAGCGACACACGATTTCGCAGTCACAGCTGAACATGTACGCGGAGTACATAATGAAATAGCTGATTCGATATCTCGCCTTCAATTTCAGAGATTCAGGATGCTCGCACCTCAGGCAGACCAAATGGCTCAGGTTTGCCCGCCATACTCCAAGGTGATATTCTCAAATTTGGCGATACATATCGCATGCTGATAGCAAAATACGAAAGTAGCGTGCAAGATCTATGGCGCTACGTTTCGTAACTTGTGTCTAATTCCGCTTAACCCGGGGCTAGGGGACGTATGAACCCATGTACTTCAAGATCCTCATGGTACTCATATGAAGAGTCACAATCAAAGCGTGACTGAGATACATCATTCTTTAGATGACGACTTTACAACGAATATTATGGATTAAGAATACTGATCAGCGATACGGATTTGATATTTTTGGAACATCATGATGTCTTGCCGGCATCGTTGAAAACTGTTGACCGCTTCTCTCTTGCAGGAAACAAGCCTAGTTTTATGTATAGTATGATTGTCTTTTTTGAATTTGGTGCTAATACTGTTATATGGAATATGGAATATGGAATAGGTCTTTGGATTATGGACGCGGATATTCTCTAATGGACGACGGCTGAATTATGAATGACGGACTAGACGCATGTACTTCAAGGAATAGTGAAAATGCTACTACGTGATTCAGTGGCCATAAGCACACAACGAGCATACAATACTGGTTTTCAACAGTTCAGAAATTTTTAATTCAGCATGGAATGCAGTGTCCAAGTAAAGTCGAGTTAGATGGAACTCTACTACTGGTGTCAAAAGAACTGCTTGTATACTTCATAGCTTACTGTTATGGAAGACTGAAGTTGAGATATTCCACTATTAAGCTGTACTTGTGTGGTATTCGCCATGCCTACATTCAAGCTGGTATAACAAATCCCCTAATAACATCAGACAAGTCTTTCCCCGTACGACTGTTCACAACATTGCAAGGTATTAAGAAGGTACAAGGGATCACAGTTAGACCTAGGTTGCCCATCACTGGAGATATCCTGTCTAAGATATGTGACTTACTATGCACGGGCATGTTTTCTCCATACATCGATTTCCTCCTTGCGACAGCTTGTGTCATAGCTTTTTATGCATTCTTGAGATGTGGTGAATTCACCTGCCTGAACGAATTTGATGCCCATCGCCATCTGACAGTAGATAATGTCATTACAACAGAAAAGGATGGACCAACGCTACTTCATCTCAAAGCATCCAAAACTGATCCTTTCCGAAGAGGAGTTACCATATCGCTTTTTAAACTCGGCACGCCTACCTGCCCAGTGTGGTTCCTAACCAATTTTCTGAAAGTGCGTTTGATCCTGAGCAGCAGCCCAGACCAACCTCTTTTCCTGCTACCAAACAAGTCAGCTATGAGAAGAAACTTTTTCATTGCAAAATTGAAACTAATTTTGCAACGCCTGTATTATGACCCCAATCTATATTCGGGGCATTCTTTCAGGATAGGCGTAGCAACTTCTGCAGCAACTGCGGGCATGCCAGACCATCTTATAAAAGTTTTAAGTCGATGGTCATCAGAGGCATACAGCCGTTATATCCGCACTCCACAGTCTACTCTACGAAAAGCACAGGCAGGCATGTGCCCGATATAGGCGTAATGTCAGATGTGTTTTCTGTGTGAAATATGTGCCTTGTATTGGAAATATTTCAAATGTGTTATTCCAAATGGAATGAGTGTTTTTGATGTGGGAATCTACATCTTGCTTCGCGCAATCATGTGTATAATTATTCAAGAAGTGCAATATCAGTGGTGGTTTCTGTGTACCAGCATTATCCTTCAAGTATGTGAAGATTAGCTGTTATGAAAAGTGTAACATGCTATAATCTTTTTTGTAATCAGTGCTGCCCAGCATGGGTAAACTGTGAGCACAGGAGGATGAGTGAGTTTTTGTTCATAAATAGGATGTGTTTCCTGGAATTCTTCCATGGGCAAATGTATTTTTCAGAATCAGTGTTTCTGAGCGCGAGAGCATCCAGTAGTTTTATCTGTGCCAGAGTATGGAAACTCTTATTTCTGGAAATATGGAAGTGTAATTAAGTCCTTCTGTGCAGATTGCAAACTATTGTGTTTTTGAATGAATCTAATGTGCAGTTTTATACGTGAAGTTAGTCACAGAATTCCTAAAAGCTCTGTTTGCTGCTTCGAGTGCACAGCAATTGTAATGTCCTTTCTCAGTGGCAGGACCACCACATATCTATGCCTGGATTTACTGGCCTGCAGATGGTCTTGACACAGACACTCAGCATGAGATTTTAAATGAACAGTGCAATGTGGGACACTATACTGCATATTCATGTATCTGAGTACACAGGATATGGACATTGCATATATATATGTACATTATATTCCAATATATTGTTGATAATGACCTGATAATGATATATTAATTATACAGCAAATACTCCAGACTTATTTTAGACATAGTATATTTTGAATTTTGCCTGTTGTATGCAATTTCTACCAAATTGAAATGTATAAATATTTCTCCAACCATGCATTTTATATATTGTAATATCCCTAAGCAGTTTGACAGACTTACTTTATCTCCTTGGGGGCTCTCAACCTACGGTCTCATTTGGCCTACAGCAATGTCGCACAACACTGTCAGCTCGGCGACACGGCTAAACCCCCAAGTCGGTATGCCGCTCGGGTGCAGCCAGACACCCAGATGTGCCAAGCATACCCGGCCGACGGGGCTCCGTCCCAGCTGCACAGACTACTCGCACATACAAGCATGGAGTCTAGAAGAGCACTTGTAGGCTCCATGCAGCAGCAGGCCAGCAACAGGCCAACAGCAGGCCCTTACAGGTCTGAGCAGCCCCCATATTGCCAAATGTTTCTTTAGTTTATGCTTATCACAGATGATATGAATAAAGTTTTTAAGTGTTTATCATATCATATCCCAGGCGTTCTCGTGTTGTTTCTGTGCAAATTGTGGATAAAAATATATTTTTTTTGCTGAGTTTGCACAGAAACTGTGATTTAGTGCATCAGTGTTAAAGTAGAAATTTAGATTTCCTGTCCACACCACTTGACATTCCTTGGTTGTGCAGATGCAGGATGTCACCAGCCTTATCACATTTAATGTTCTAAAGTTGAGCATGAGTTTTGGTGCTGTCTCCAGGACATGTTTATTCAGTTGGCAACAGTCTGTCCCAGGCAGTTAGTTTATGTACTCAGCTCCAGACAGTATTGACATTTGTTTACATTTGTTCACAGTGACCAGCCTTTGCTATCAGTGACCAACCAAATTTAATGGAGCCCAGCTGGACTTCTATTTATGAATATCTACTTGGTCAGATCCCTCTGATTAGCTTCAAGACTATATTAGAGCTGCAGTTCATCAGTTAGCCAGAGTTTGCCATAGACAACAGACACTACATTTAGTAGCTGCAAATTCCTGCTTTCCCATCACCACCCCTTATCTCCACCTGTCAGACTGCTTACATGTATAATGGTTACTCAGACTGTTCGGGCCTACAGCAATGTCGTACAACACTGTCAGCTCGGCGACACTGCTAAACCCCCAAGTCGGTATGCCGCTCGGGTGCAGCCAGACATCCAGATGTGCCAAGCATACCCGGCCGACGGGGGTTCGTCCCAGCTGCACAGACTACTCGCACATACAAGCGTGGAGTCTAGAAGAGCACTTGTAGGCTCCATGCAGCAGGCCCTTACAGGTCTGAGCAGCCCCCATATTGCCAAATGTTTATTTAGTTTATGCTTATCACAGATGATATGAATAAAGTGTTTAAGTGTTTATCATATCATATCCCAGGCGTTCTCGTGCTGTTTCTGTGCAAACATTCTATTTATATACACTTACATTCCCGCCTGTGTTTGTTAACCTAACGCGTAGGTCCTTACCGATACATACACGCATGATGGAATCATGACGGGTACGGTAGATACAGTCTCAACGAATGAACAAGGGTTGGTTAATACCACGTATCTTTCCCTACTTTGGTAGAAAAAGTTTCTTTGCCCTATGTCGTCAAGACGACCACATCGACCCAACTTTTAGATTAAAGTAAGAAATGAATAGAGATCAGAGGCGCCTGGTTAACCCACTTTTTATTATTATTAACCCAATCATGGAAGCAATAATTCATTCCAGCGAAGTTTCAAATGAATTTCAAAGTGCCTGAGCAGGGTTGTCATTTGAGATCGGATGTTGAGAAGTATAGCAGTGTTCACACTGTATTAGGGCATGCGTATTTCGAAAAGTCACAAGAAGAAGAATGACAACAACGCGAGACTCCCGTAGAACTGCGTGTCGTAGGTAAAAATTAAATGAAGCTGAAGTATTAAAGAGTCGACACGTGAGACAGCAACGGTGTACACACTTGGAGTAAAATTATTACATACAGTGGATTACGTGATGTTTTTTTTTAGAAATGCAGTATGTTTGTCTGTGGGGTCATATGCCTTCAATTCACTACTCCGGCATCGTTTTCCACCATCCTTTTAACTTGTTATTAGTCCAGGGTGAATCACTCATGCTAATGTTGATATGCTCTCTGTCAAATCTTAAAAAACTTTGAACGAATATGATCATTTTTCCACATTCGAGAAAATTGAATTTTATTTTTGGTGCATAAATCTGATGTGGCTTGGAGGAACACTACAAACATTACACTACTTTTATTGACCGAAGAGTAGACTACACTGTTTATTTTCGGTTACATTTTTGCGAGAACTATGTATATGCTAGCACTAAAAAATTAAACAGGAAGGTCCAGTTTTCAAAACTCATTCAGTGTATTTCGCTGACTCGGATAAAACCTACATGTAGTTCGTATAACCATGTACTTTACTGGTGAAATTGTGCAAAAACGTCGTTCATGTGAGTAATTCCATACATTTTAATACACCTATAAACAATAAATACGTACGGGTAATGGAACATTTGACCTCCGTTGTAGAGCATAATGTTTGACATGTCGTATGGTGTAGGCAACCCCCCATCCAGAGAAACGGCAAACGATCTCGGTAAAAGCGTCACCCCCACCGCATTAAAAACATCTTCGATGAATGTGACATCTTCTAACATACTGGCTGCCTCCTCTGCGAAGATAAAGAAAAGCACGCCTTTTCCGCTAGAGCCAACGCGTGTATAGATGCAGTATCGTCCATCACCCTTAGGCACCGCAAGAGTGAGTTCTTGGCCCAGCAAGTCAAAGGTTATTGTTGCAGAAAACCGAAACACGTAGTACCATTCATCGTCCTCTACAGATGCTCCTGAGCATGCTTCGTCTTCTTTGATTTGCTCGCCTGAGAGAATTTGTGAATCATATTTAAGCGATGACGTGGGCATATAAATAACTCTGCAATTAAACCAGTATGGCAAGTAAATTTTGACGTTGTAGAATAAGGTTATCAAAATACTATTAGCTTCAGCAAATTCATTCACATCCCTTTGCGACAGATATACCTCTCTGCAACCTTGGTCTTTCACGTGGTACTGAAGAATTCCATCATTTGCTGATCTACGAGGACCTACTGGAGCAATGTGCCAATACGTGCCGAACTTGATTTCACAACCCTGTATCATTATGGGAAGAAAGGCTTCGAGGCGAACATAGTAACTTATTCCAAAAGTATAATAGACACGTGTATCTGTTTTCAGGCGGTACCAAGGTGAAGTAGACGAGAACAAGAAACTCCTGTCCAGATGATTCAACTCCAGATAGTAGCATCCCCGTGGCAGCATCTGGCCTTGGAGTTGTAGACGAGAAAAAACGTCATCAGACCTAATGGTCATTTGTGGTTGATCTTGAGAAGCCAGATTTTTCTGACCTTCTATATTAAAAGTAACTGTATACAAACCTCTTTCTTTCACTAAAATACTGACCGCTGTATATGTGGACGGATGTCGTATTACAATTGGGTTTGGGAATATCTCAATGTCATCTCCTGTTGTGGCGTAAATGATTAAGCGATCGTCTGGTTTCGCTTTAAACAGAACGTCGGAATATAATTCTCCTTTTCGAACTTCGATATGCGGAGGGAATTCCATCAATTCATCCTGACATTGCGTTCCGCTGTAGCCAGTTCCAGAGCAGTCACACTTGTAGTTCCCTTCTTTCGGGTCTGCCGAGCACATACCACCGTGTTGGCAAGGCTCAACGAAGCACAGGTCTACAAAACAAAACACCATTTAATATTCTATTACCAAATTAGCTCAAACCCAGTGGGAGTACCATTCCTGTGGGTTTTTATAGTTGCTCGGATATCTCATTAATGACGTTCCTCAACATAAGAAATCAACGTCAGAATTTCGCCAAATTTTAAAGGAATGCACCTCCCAAAATGCCAATTCATTGCGAGAAAACTTATACCAAGTTCAAAAAGTTCCCCGCAACAAAGTGGAAATCGGGTGCGTGAACAAATATTCGATACTAGTCCAATTTAAAGGTGTTAACCAGAGAGTGTAAAACAAACTTTATTTATTTGTTTATTCATTTGATTCAAGGTTAGCAGGTAAACGACCCAATACCAGGGTAGGTAAACCCAACAGGTATAACAGTATTTTCGTTAACAGTATTCCAACAAATTCTTTTCTAAAAGATAAAAAATATTTCTAAAAGATAAAACATATACAACAGATATACAAAAAACAAGTATCAATTTAAAGGACTTGATCATTGGGAAACAAAGGAATTAACAAAAACTCAACAAAGCAATCAATGATAATAGCACAATTTCAACTGATGTAACGTATTTTGTACATGGGAGTTATTCATGTGTATGTACTTTGTATTCTAGTGTGTTTTGTACTCCTGTAGATGGGTCGACAATATATTCGTCTTTCTTGTTCCTTCCCTCACAGTAATAAGGTATCATTAAGGTATCAAGAAGGTCTCAATGAGGTACAGGCCATAGATTCGACACAGGTACAGGATAGGTACAGTTAAGGCATATACCTTATCTGTACCTCCAAATTTGTCATTTGATCCAACATGGACAAGGTACAGGTAAGGTACGTTCCAAAAATGCTAACGATGCCTTAATTGTACCTCGCTTGAATAAGGTATCAATAAGGCACAGCAACAAGGCGTCAGTAAGGTACCATTAAGGTATAGTGTAGATACATGAGGATAAAACCAGTTCAAGAGCAAGGCGCAAGTAAGGTACATCCAGATATACCATCAATGTATAGGGTCTTATGCAAGGTACCAGGAAGGTATATATATGGTCAACCATTTTATAGCTGGAGGTACCATTAAGGTACAACTGAAGGTACCGGTAAGGTATAGACTAGATACGGTCAATTTAAATCAAAAGATAGCAGTACATATATGATACACCAAAAAAATCAACAAATCCGATTTCAGAAGAATATTTTAGTGTATTTTTTACACAAGAAACAGTAATTCTTCCATACATAAAATAGTACTTTGAATCATATTTACAGCAACATTCTTTCATCTGGCTCACTTGTTTACAGTTATGGTTTGACTATTCTTCCTTATTCACTGTCCTTTCTTGTTGCATCCAGACATGCTATTGTTCTCATGTCGACATAGTAGAAAGCAAGTGAAACAAGGGGAGAGTCTGTGAATTAAGCCGCTTTCAACAATCTATGATCATATAACAACATTTGTGTCCTATTCCATTTACATCAGGGAACGTAAGTGAATTAAGCGCTGATCACCACAGTCCTCTGTTTTAGGCTCTTTAGTCCTGTGACTTGATCACAGAGCCTGTACTTGTTGAATGTGTTGCACAGAAAGCTGAAATGAATAAATAAACATCATCAGAAGGCTGAATACTTTTGCAGCCTATCCCATGGCAAGTGACTGTGATTTCAACTCCCAATGTATTAATAATGAAGGTACTTTCTATATTAGTTAGTCGCAGCTACTAAATAACTATTTTCACAATATATTAATTGCTGAATATCTTCTATCTAAATAGAATGATGTGAATGCAATAGGATATTTCACGAACATAGCTTCTTAAATTCTAATGTACCTGACATTTAACCGGTGCCCTGAAACTTAGTATGGGAGTGATAGTGATTTTTGCTCACCCTTTATTGCCCCAACGATGTTACCGTTCAGCGCCGGCAGTTTCCACATAGGTAGGTCTTCAAGTGAGAAGAGCGTGTTCATCAAATATCTCGCTGTTGGTCTGCCATCGCTCGGAGCAGTAGTGTTCGTCTCTGTTGGCTGTTTCAGTCTTTTAGAAGGTGCGTTACACTTGTTAATTGCCTGGTGATACTGGTCCTGGAATACGAACACATCACTTCCACGTGACAGCTCAACCATCTGAAACAGAGTATAAACATTTCAATGAAAGAATGGTAAAAAGTACACTTCCATAAAACATGAACCAATGTACAAAATCACAGGATACAGGCCTTGCTAATTAATTTGTTAACAATGGACACACATACACTTGGATATCACTTCACCTTATGATTCACATAAGTATAGTGTATACATTGTTTTATCAGTATAATCAGTCCGTAATTCGACAAGTACTCATTTTTTTTCCTTGGCCAAGACCATAGTTGTTGCCCTTGAATGTGTCTGCTAGATGAGTTTGCATGTTCAATAAAGGCAGTCATATTTTATTCAGTTGTGAGGTTTGAGGCATAAACTAAATTACAGTATTACATGCAACCAAACCACATATCACCCATGGCCGAGAATGAAATACCTATTATTAAGCTGTTCTAAGCTAAAATTCTGTTATAATTGTGAATATCACAATGAGAATGACCCAGTTGCACATTATTGAGAGAACAAGGGAGAGCCCGTCTGTTCACTGATCTGTGACTTCAGTTGAGCAGCTACTGGGTTATATAATTTCACTTTTCCCTATCTTTTAACCCTGGAGAGTAATGTTAACTCGTGATAACTGGCATAATTTTACACATATGTACTATATTTTCCCAGTATTCAACAATAATGACATATTCTTCGAATACTGGGAAAATATAGCACATGTAAAAAATTATGCCAGCTATCACCGGTTCAAAATACTCATGGTTTAAAAGATAGGCGAAAGTGAAATGATACAACTCAGTAGCTGATCAACTGTTCTCTCAATGATGTGCAACTGATCAATTGGATTCAGGAGTCAAATGTTCGGTCGTTCACTCGTTTTTACGACCAAAAATATCTGCTGACGAGTAAAATTTAACTTCAGGTCGTCCTCCTGACGATCTCCTAACTTCAGGATACGACAGCATTAGTTAGTTCCCTAGGAACAATTTCACCCATGCACCTTCGCTTACAACAACAACACGAACTTGCCGTGGCTGACAGTACTTTTATATTTGCATCAAGAATGCTTGGCCAACAAAATATAAAATCGTTTTCAGAGTTTTGGGGGGCTTGAAAACGCCCGTGGGCTTACCAAACCCATTCCTCACAGAATATTGATGATGCCAAACACCAGATGAAATTTCCACGCCAGATGAAGCTGATGTAGAAAAACAACCACAACCATTCAGAATCACATATAGAATCGAGTGGGAGTGGTGTACAAATCGACCAGTGCCTCAGTGAAAGTTTATAGCTTTCAAGATTCATGGAGACAAAAATAGATCGTCATTCCTGGTTGCATTTTGATAATGAAAGTAACAAAACGTACTTCTAGTTTCGTCCTGAATTTGACAAGTCAAAGAAGCCATATTGCAACTTAGTTGTGCACCTTGTAATAATACAATTGTAATACAACACTATAATCCGACAAGAAAATGGTCTTGTAAATTATAATATTATGCAGGCATGAGGATGTGTAAGATATTATTCTCAACTTTTTTCATTTCCCCCCCCCCCCTTTCAAGTTTCCATTCTGGAAATTGCCTTTTGCCAGGAGTAAATAAAAATTTGAAACACCCAATTAAGATTAAAATTTAAGTTGAAGGTTTACTGAATGATACATGTACCATGTGTAATGGATGAACTCAATCTCACTGGGATGACCTAAATTTTTCACGAGGTCATCCAGTGGATGGCCTGGAAATCCTGAACATTTTGACCCCTGGTCCTCTGATTATGGACGTGGATATTCTTTAATGGACGACGGCTGAATATTGAATACGCTTGTAAGTTGCATTTACATTCACAAGCGCATGCGTACGGATAATACAGTTTTCAACAAAATTGGGGTATCAGTAATTATTATGAAATGTAGTAAAATACAGGATTTAATCCTAAGGATAATCAGGAATAAACAGGATGTAAATTTATGAGATATTGAAATGGATAATCTTGAATGACGGTGGGACGCTTGTAATTGGGCAGAACTTCCACCGGCATGACCAACCCTACAGTGTGTCAGCCGGAATATAAAATCTACCTGTCAACGTATCTCATTTTGCTAGATTTGGACAGTCTACTAAATTTCCTTTCTTCATTTCTCTACCGTGTGAAATTTTCAAATTCTTTTCTGTCCAAATTTGAAATTGTCTGTCCACTCGGATATATCTCTGGTTAACATCATGCAATCCTGTCAATGAGAAAAGACAAATACTTACACTATAATGCTGTGCCACTGACACAGGTAAGATCCCAGGTTTGGGTCTTGAATATCCTGCTGCCTGTGTTACTGTGACGGTGGTATTACAGTGAAGTGTCGAAATATGGGGTCTCGATATATAACCCTATGCTTTATATAAAAATACACCAAGGTCTGAGACGCACTTTGGGTGAATTGAGAAATAAACGTTTTCCTCCAAACAAAATACATCAGCATATTCTACAATTGCCACTCTATATATTCCCGTCGTGTCCATTCAACCCAGCACAGTGCGCTGATGGTCCACTTCTGGTCAGTCGCGACACGCCTCCTGCAAGAGAGGTCACGCACTGATCAGCTGACCTATCAGAATTGAAAAAGAAGCGGACCATCATCTCACTGTGCCGAATTGAATGGACAGTCAGGTTGGATTTTGAATCGCTCGGCAAAGGTAAAAAATTGCACAAATTTACTAATTTGACGACGGAAATATATAGAGACCCCATATTTCGACACTTCAACGTAATACCACCGTCCACACCCCCAAAGCTCTTGTTTTGAGGGCATGTGAGAGACACTGATAAGCTCTTCGCGGCTATCAAACCGGCCCACTGTAGCGTTGGGCATTGTAGATCATGTATTGATCTACTGTCTGTCCCAGATAATATATCCGAGATGTTTTTGGCGATATTCCGAAGACAGTTTATCAGACGATATTGAAACTTCGCACAGTAGATGAACTAAAAAGTACTAATTTTATTACAAAGTATCAAGAGAATCCTACCCGTAGTTCTCAAAAAATCGCGAAAACAAATATTAGCACTAATACTGTTAGATGGGAGATTTGTGGGTTATCTTGTGACGTCATGACGTCAAGCCTGCATGTTATAACATTGACAGATCAACGTCATCGTGGACCAAACAAAACATGGTAGGTATTGGTGATCTTCGTCAATTCTCAACAGAGTTTAATGAGATGCGGGAAAAAAGTAGTATTTTTTAGTTGTGTGAAGTTTCAATGTTGTACGATAAATTCAAAATTGTCTCCGATTTATGGTACGCGCGCCAACACGCAAATCACGGATCGGTTATCTCCCTTGGGACTTCGACGTGAAGCACTTCCGGTTTGTAATTGACGCTGGTTTCACAATGGTTTTATTTTGTGGTGTAAAAGGTTGTCATAACAGCGGGGATGTTCTGAAGAAATGGAAGAGGGGGTGGTGTTTTCAATGCCGATGTTATCGACTTAAATCCAGCTGTAGATGTCCGCCTTTCAAGTAACTCGGAAGGTTGTGTGATTTAATTGTTTTTTAGTTCAATAACAACAACTTCATTGTTTTTTTATTGTCAGTTTGTTACGGATTTGATTCGTTGTCCGTTGACTTGGCTTCATTTCACGGGGGAAAAAGATAAGTTGGACTGTCCCTGCTTTTATTTTTTTTCTTAATTATACGAGAATATGAATGTGCTAGGCGTTTTTCTCATAGTATTTAATAAATGTGGAAAGTAGGCCTATAAATATATAGTTGAGACTGATTCTTCGACCAAACTACTAGAACAAAATTTTGCATCATTTTGCATCATGAAATAACTAGGCAAATCTTATTTGAAAAAAAAATCCTGCTGCTAATTCTTCGTTTCTGATCATATTCATGCAGAGGTCAATTTGTCAGAACAATAGATACAATTTTGTTTTTTTAGGTAGTGATTGTCATTTATTAGAAGTGTTTATCTGTGCAATAGATTGCATACTACTGTTCAAAGTTTACTTCTTCAGTTATTTGTTTTTGTTCTCTTTGTGTTTTTACCATATAAGCTGAAAAGTTGGGAAGGAGCCCATTGCTTTTTTCATCCTTTGCGAGTGGTGTAAGTACATTGTTATAGTATGTGATCCATATATATTTATTACTTTTACAATTCGCAAGGTGATGTAGAAATTCTTCTTGTATTAAACACAAATCTTACGTACACATAATCGGAAGAAGTGGCTTCCTCAGGAGTCATGTTGGTGTATTCGATATTTTGTTTAAAATTGTTTCTTTTCATCGGCTGATGTATCCATGTGCCAGTTTTTAAAGGGGATACCTTTTTTTATGTTTCAGATTAATACCATTTCCAACAAGCATTCATGACAAAGCCGCTCCACAGAAATGGAAAATGTTGGTGAACTGGGTGGATCACTCTGGTCATCTTTGGTCGCCGTCAAAGGACTCACGTGTATGTAGTATTCATTTTGTTGATGGTCAACCAAGTGTACCAAACCCATACCCTGCACTTCACTTAGGCTATCATGGGGCTGAAGGGAAGATTAAGAGAATTCTTTTTTGGAGATGACATTACATGTACATTTACACCAGTGAAACGACGGAAAACTGGAGGTAAGATTGCATTGTTTTCTGTTCTTAATTTGGATTTCTGTAATCTGTTAATCTGCTATTTGTTTTTTGTACGCATGTAAGATAGTTGTTTTTTTATGGCTGATGGTTATAGTACTACGGACAATTTTATTTGACATGTTTGAAATCAGTGTTTTTGCCAACCATGCCAACTTGAGTTTTGAAAGTGACATGACGAGTGTGGCGAATCCCTAATTGAAATATTATGTAAATTGAATGCTTACCCAAAATGAATGAATGCTTATCCAAATGGAAAAGAAATGATCTGAATAAGTCAAATCTAGAAGCAGTTCCCATAGTTTTAGGCAAAAGTAAAATGGACCTAACCCTAAATGTACCTTTTAATATGACCTTACAGTATACTACACTTTTTCTTTATTCAATTCTTCAGGTTGGACGATGAACAAAGAAGTTTGGATCCCCCGATCGAGACTCTGCCAACTTATATGCCAAGGTTTTCGGTGTTCACTATACTTGGCTAATATCATTTTTTTCTAATTTTGACTGGTATGTTTCAGTTGGCAGTTCACTACTGCAACAAGACTGCACATCTACAAAAGCGAGTGAATGTTTTGTCTTCGCTGATGTTGCAAGAACGCCAGAAGGTTGCAAGGCTTACAACACAAGTTGAAAATTTGCGTAGTGTTGACAGAAATAGAGATGTATCAAAATTTCTTCTTAAAACTGACCAAGATGTTTCTTTTTTCACTGGAATACGCAGTATAGCAGTGTTCCAAAGACTTCTTTCCTTTTCGTATTCTGCAATTTGAAATGCCACTATGTGTCGTCCCTCGTGTCAATGACATAGTCACTGTATGCTCAGCCCTAGTAAATTGGAAGAAACCCATATACTCGGGATGAACTCATACTTTTATTCATTTTGAAACATTTGCAATTCATCAAATGTATTTATTCATTATCAATAAGGCCAAAATAGCATTTAGTTTCTGTTGCAGCAACATGTATTTCTCTTCTTCAGAAAAGCTCTGAATTTCAACAATCCTCTACAATAAAGGTCCCACCAAATGGTCACAAATTCTGACACCTTTCCATGCAAAATTGTTTTGATGGTTTGTATCTGTGGGCAAGTAGTGCAGTGGCATTAAGTGGAACCTAGTGAAATAACTTATGTTACATATGCACTGAATTACAAGCGTCTAGTCCGTCATTCATAATCCAGCCGTCGTCCATTAGAGAATATCCGCGTCCATAATCCAAAGACCTATTCCATTTTCCACATAACAATATTAGCACCAAATTCAAAAAGACAATCGTAGTATACATAAACATAGGCTTGTTTCCTGCAAGAGAGAAGCGGTCAACAGTTTTCAATGATGCCAGCAAGACATCATGATGTTCCAAAAATATCAAATCCGTATCGCTGATCAGTATTCTTAATCCATAATATTCGTTATAGAGTCGTCATCTAAAAAAAAAAGATGTATCTCAGTCACGCTTTGATTGTGACTGTTCATATGAGTACCATGAGGATGTTGAAGTACATGGGTTCATACGGCCCCTAGCCCCGGGTTAAGTGGAATTAGACACAAGTTACGAAACGTAGCGCCATAGATCTTGCACGCTACGTTCGTATTTTGCTATCAGCATGCGATATGTATCGCCAAATTTGAGAAACTTTGAGTGGAGGCGCTTGGTGGAATGGCCCTGTTTTATAAGTTTCTGCAACAATGTTTTGTGACGTTGATTAAAATCATCGCATTTAACACAGGATCTAGCAAATGCTACTAAGCGAGATATGTATACGCCATATGCAGGTCCCACTGGAATATTACTATCCAGAAAGGGATAGTTTACGATGTCGAAATTGTAATCATCTCTTTTGTCTTAAAGTCGACGAGAGAGAATGCCCGCTTCATTTTTATAGAGATAGAGATCTAAATAAGATGTGCCTGTAGGGCTATCTGTAGTTTCCTTCAAATCCAGTGAAGGTGGATATATATCCTTCACTGCGTCATTTATATAGCGATTATCCACAGCGAGAAGATCGTCTATATAGCGTTTGGTGAATGAGAAGGAGCGGGCTTTGAATGGATCGGTTTTTGAAAGCGCCTGCATATAGTCACTTTTCCATCTCCCCACATTATTTAAACATTCACGTAACTACCTGTTTTAATACGTAACGTCACATCAATCAGCAAATCAAACTTCATAATTCTCGTCTTGGTCAAGGAAGATAACCATAATTTTTTTAATGAAACAGTGAAGATGCACATAATAAGAATGGCTTGCATGCTGACTAGAAACAAAATGCTTTCTTTCGGGCCTGATACAATAAGTGTGTACTGCAGTGTAACATCACAGCATTACAACTTCGTGCAAAGATAACATGTAGGAAATCTGTCCAATCAAGAGTTAAAAGTTCCTGACTTGAATACATATATGCGGGTGTTTAACTAAGCTACAGCAATTAGCCTTTTTCCGTAACCAGTAATGCATGTTATATTGCTGGTACTTTCTAATCATGCTGAAGTCAAAAAACTACATATATGTGAAGTGTTATTTCCACACCATATACTCTGACACATTGATGTACCGTACTCGATTTTGTGTCAATTTGTGAAAAAGTTGTTCTTGTTTTACCAGACATATTCACTGTGTATACTCTACACTGTGAATGTAAGCCAGACGGTGGTCACTGTAACTCTACCCTAAGTTAGGCCATTGTCACTTGATTGGTTGTTTAGCATGACCTTAATTTTTTAAATACACATGCTAGATGCTATCATTATTTATTATTAATTATTAAATTGCAAACCAATTGTATATGAATATGAAGAAAATGAGTAAATTTTACTTATGCAAATGTAGATCCCTCCTCTTTTTTAATATTTGCTCTCAAAATATAGAATGGGAGCTGGTCATGCTAAAAACCCATCAAGTGACAATGGCCTTATGTAGCCAGACTGTGGTCACTGTATTCCCTACACTGTAAGTTATGTAAGCCAGACTGTGGTCACTGTATTCTCTACACTGTAAGTTATGTAAGCCAGACTGTGAATACTGTACTGTGTACTCTACCCTGTAAGTCGTGTAAACCAGACTGTGATCACTGTATATACTAGTACGCTACAATGTAAAGCAGGACCCACCACAAGCAAGTTGTCACTATATCATGTACTCTATACTCTACAATTACAACACATATAAGGGAAGTGGGAAGAGGTGCCGACATACTGACTGCGTCACATGACTTCACAGAATAGTCCTCTGGTTAACCTATTCTAAAGCACATACCAATAATCTAACAATTCGTGATATGTGTTGTATCTCAGGTACGCTTTTATTGTACCTGTTCATGTGGCAACTTGGATGATATGACCACACGGCCCCTAGCACCGGCATAAGCGGTATTAGATACAAATCTAGAGAGCTATGATGGAAATGCTCTGACAACTCGTATACTGGTAATTGGTGAGCTGTTTCGCTGTGACAACTCGTACATTGGAGATTGGTGAGCTGTATCGTCGTCAGATGTAAATGACGGCATTTAACACAAAAGACTAGTCTGTAAGGCCCGATGTCGACCCAGCATCAACTTCCCACAAGTGCCAACATATATCAAAGACCAAAAGGTCTGTACAGGGGGCGGGCCTCGGGGACGAAACGTCCACCAGCAGAATCTCGCCATATACAGGAAAAAATTACAACACATATAAGGGAAGTGGGAAGAGGTGCCGACATACTGACTGCGTCACATGACTTCACAGAATAGTCCTCTGGTTAACCTATTCTAAAGCACATACCAATAATCTAACAATTCGTGATAAAGTTATTGCCAGATTGTAAGATCTCCAACCTATTTTCAATCAATGGTAGGATCTATCACACAGACCAATGTGAGAACTCAGTGGCTCTTATAAATTTGAGCACCATTTACATCATTAAAAAAAACAAAATATCTGCATGTTTTTTAACAATTTTGGTAAAGTTCCTCTTTGATCAGTTCCTGGTTTAATGAAATATCAATTCAGATTCACTCGTGCCTCCAAATTTACAGCTAAGCTGTCATTGTCTCGCACTATTTCATGTATTAAACATTTAAAGAGAATATCTACTTGATATAAGCTTTCTGTTATTTATCTAATTATCTCCAGTTCAAATCTGTGACAACATCACATCTCCTTTCATATGACATTTGAAGCACTACAGTACAGGGGTCGAAATATTCAAAATAATTTACCTGTCGCACGAGACAGGTGACCAAAAGGTTTACCTGTCACCATTAAAAATCAGGTCTACCTGGACATATGATCGCTGAAAATGTCAAGTATATGTAATTCAAGATTACAGACAAAGCTACATGATGTAAGCTACCAATAAATTAATGAGACGTCAAACCTTGTTTCCATGCACTAATTAGCAGTTGTTTGGAATGAATTTTGTCAAAAATATATTTTGAACACCAAAAGAAAAAAAAATTATTGAATACCTGTCGCTGAAGACAGGTACTTTATTTCGCGTTTCGACCCCTGCAAAATATTGGCAAACAGTCACTTTGAATAATTGTCTGGAATTAAAAAGGGCTGCAATCACATATCCTTTGCAGCAATCCATGCGTGTTCCTCTTCATTTTAAACAAGACATTTCGGACAAAACCAGTCTTCATTCTCTTGAGGAATTTTTGTCATCGCTGATTTCACCACACTCAAAATGGCACCACATAAAGCATTGTGTGCACTGAACACATTCCTCTTCATTACATGTTGGAATATCCACACAGGTTAAACCACAAACACAGCACAGATTCACTGCCACATGTCTCTGCCGTTTGCGTTTCGATGGTTTGGCATTTTCTGCATCAGAACGTCGCTTGTTACATGCAGACCTGGAAGATGATGAGGATGGCTGTTGGTCTGTTGTTGTCGATGACTGTTGACTATCAGCAATGGTGCGTTCTGCAATGCATCGTTTCACATCTCCACTCAACAGCTCTGGGAGTATAAACTTCCTCAAGAAGGACTTCAAATTTTGCAGCATGCTTAACCAATAAGCCTTGTCAAAGTTGACTGTTATACCCAGATTTCCATGAAAAGTGAAAACAAATAAATCACAGTAAATTCTCCCTAGAACACCCATCTTCCCTTGAATTTGGGAATAGTAACTGTGAGATGCTTTCAGTAAAATTTCACTATCCACTTCTTCCAAGAAGGGGACATTGTCAACAGTGGGTTGCATTGCCCTTATAGATGCTGAGCATTTGATTTCACAGATTCCCTTGCCGCAACAATCACACTCTACCTCTAGATCAACATTTGCAGATATGTAGGGTTTCTCAGATACGACACAAATACGAGAATCTACACCAGAAGATCTCTTGTGCTTCTTTTTCATTATCTGTTTATAAGACCTTTTGGCGTGTGGTTCACATGAAATTCCATGCTTCGTGGCTGAGGTTTGCCTAACATCCTCGTATCCCATTACATGAGATATTATAGAAGTTGCATCTGCTGTTTCATCCCCTTCCAATGTTTTTGCACGAGACTTGATTCGATGAAAAGAACTCGCTGTAACACGACCTTTCTGTTGTTCTCTTCAAACTGAAGATAAATGCTGTATAACTGTTGCTTAGATTGTTGCACATTCATTGTGTTTTATGAAGGTTTCCCATCAAACTCTGTATACTGTAACTGTTGTTTTTGGTAAGTAGACGTGAACTCTGTTAACGTTGGTGGACAAGATGTAGGTGGATATAAAGGGACTGGACGGGTTTTCAGTGTTAATAGTTGAAACCTGGCATCTGGTGCACACTCGGTTGCAATTTCCTTAGATTTGTCTTGTCTGTAAGGGCTGGCAGCTGGTCATCTGTGCAAGGCACTTTGTCTACTGCTACAGGTGTGGATTTTGATTTGGGCACATTCCACTGACAAGGTAGACTTGTACATATGGTGGAATGATCCTGAATTTTACCCAAAACAGATGCATGCTCCAACTTGAATAAAAGACTTGCAATATGATTGCAGGATCCCTGCATACGCGCAGTGCAGTTACAAAAAGCCATCCATTTATCCTTCTGGGATGACTCAAGCAAAAGTGACAGTTTTGGAATTTGGCCCTATGACAGTACATACCGACGACGGACCTACTCGATATTTTTCACCAAAACGCACTGACTATCATATATTTTGTAAAGTTCCTGGACTTTCTCTAACTTATATATTTAAACTATTATATGTCAACTAATACAGGAATAGTGGCATATTAATATCTGTTTACATGTTATTTGCCATGTGAAAAACATCCTGTCTTAAACGAATAGGACGATCTCATTCTTCAACCCACACTTTCATCTGTTAATTAAAGAATTCGGGGCCTACAATACAAGCGTCTAGTCCATCATTCAATATTCACCCGTCATCCTTTAAAGAATTTCCGCATTCGTAATCCAAAGACCTATTCCATAACAGCATTAGAACCAAATTCAAAAAAAAAGAACCAAAAAACAACAACAAAAAACAACAACAATGACAGTATCGTATAGAAAAATATAGGATAGTTTCCTACAAGAGAGAAGCGGTCAACAGTATGATGCTGGCAGGATATAATGATGTTCTATAAATACCACTCAAAGATATGAATGTATATTCATTGTCACTTAAGTGAATATTAATTAAAGTAAAAATCAGTATAGTTGTACTACTTCAAATTCCACAGCAATTATACATATTTTGTTCTGCCCAGTAATAATGGAATGAAACAGAGTATTATTGCTTCATCAACATATTTTTGATTACCCAGCTATGATCAACGATTTTGCACACAAAATATTCAATTAAATCAGAGTGCATATAAAATTGTCCACCAGCATTTAGTCATAGAATGAACTGGGCCAAATGAATTCAACTTGCATTGCTAATTAATTATAAAAAAATAGGGGCCGGGAAATCGTGATTTTTTAAGTCAAATATCACTGGTAACAACAACACCACCATTCATTATTCATACCTTGCTGATAGTTCCTCGAAGTTCCCGTCTGTTGACTTCATTCTCAAGGCAAGGAACGATTTCAAAGCCACCTCAGACCATAATTTGAATCTCTGCAGGGTCATGTCGCATATATCTGCCATCACGATTGATTAAAACGAAGAAATACAGTGGGGATGACCGTTATCAACGTTCAAGTAACAGAAATTGGACCCTGCTGAGTTGATCGAAATGTTTGTCGCGAGTAAACTACTTCCTGCAAATATTCAATATGGCGGCGAATCGTAACACTGTGTATTATTGACGAAAACGTCTCGGATGTATTATCTGGGACAGACAGTACATAAATTTCTTCGCCTAGTTATAGATACTTACTGGTACTTGCAAATCGTTGCCTGGTAGTTCCGTTGTTGTTGTTTTGCATCTTGTTGCTGTTGTTGTCCAAACAACATTTCTCTCTTCTTCACTTTTGTCGCGATACTACGGTATCATATGCCTCGTAGTCCTACATCTCAACCAAGGTACATTAAGAATTTGACACACAAACGTAACTTGACTGGTTGGAACACAAGAATATAAACTTTTCTGCTAAACGGAGTGTCACGTTCACACTAAAACTTGACAAAAATTCCCAGTACAGCAAAACGCAGAAGTAGCCTGGTTCCTGGCAAACTTGTATATGTAAGTAATTTAAGGTACCAGGCTAGGCGACTCCAAACAACAGATCGGCTGTTCTGTCGATTACGGTGTCGTAATAGCCACCCGCGCAAATGTATTTTTTAACCCACTGAGGCCTAGCAGGTTTTTTGTCTAAACATCTCAACTGATACTTGAGATAAGTTTCTACAACTTGGCGAAGTAAAAGATAATACATCTGTTTAAATTATGGAAGGTTTTTTTGCCATTTACTTCTGTGTTAAACTTAGTCTTTTCAGAGGGAGGAAAATCACCCAGTGACGTCATTGTACTAACACAATCGATTTGTTATCGTTTTCTCTCACTCCACTGGAATTCTCGAAGGTTTGTCAACTGATTCTCGATATAGTTGTTATGAGAATTAATTTTAAAAAATCAAAGCGCTTCTTAATTCATTCTAAATCAAGGTATGAAAGAAAATTAAAAACTGAGGTTTTGCCTCGCTTGACAGAAATAGAAATGACTTTACTTGAGTCAAAGCTGAGAGACAAAAATATAGGAAAAGTAAAAAAAACAATAATTGAAAAAGAAGAAGAAAAAAAATCATAATTCATTAAAATATATACGTAGGCATCTACCACCAAATATCCCTCAATCCAGGTAACTGTGTTCCGTGAGTCGTCTTTCATGAAATTGTCCCCAGACAAAGGTAGACAATAGTCTGTCTGGGTACAAGAATGAGTCTGGATGAAAGGTTTTTTCAGTGCGGTTACGTTACCGATATATAAAAGCAGAAACAATATATCCTTACACGAAAGATCGACCTCTGTTCACACATGTTTTCTTTGCAAACTGTGAGTCGAATCTGTCAAAATGTACAATATTGGTCAAGATACTGTCCAACGGTACAAATGTTAATGTTAAGAAATGCGTCTCACGTCCAAGTTGTTGCAAAATTAACAAGTTGATAAGGTACATGAAGGTGCATTGATTTGGCTAGAGTAAATGTCTAAGTCTGAGAGGTACCATCAAGGTACAGTTCAATTTGATCAAAATTAAGCTGGTAGATAAGGCACCATGAAGTTACAGACATTGCCAGGTATTGAACCTCAAGAGGTACTGTTGAGGTATATACATATTGAAGGTACAATAAGTCAACTCGGTTACAAGGTATCGTTAAGGTACACTCTAAAGTTAAGGTACAATTAACCCTACCTGGCCTGTGGGGGCCATTATGGCCCCCCTACCAAACTTTCTGCGCTATATCCGGAACGACACAAAATGGAGAGCTGAAACTCCGCGACTTTATAGCTTATCATATTGGGGTCATTTTGAGCCTATTTGTATAACCCCCGAGCAGAGGATCATGGGTAAATCCAAGATGGCGGCCACACGGGGTAGCAGAAAAGTGATGTTTTTGTCATATTTCTTCAAAATTTCTGTTTTTCCGCGATGAAAAGTGGGCAAAAACTATTTTATTTCACATCACATTAATATTTACTAATGCATCATGCAGTTTTTGAGGAGAAATTGCAAAAATAAAAAATTCGGAAAATCTGACCGAAAAATCGACCAAAAAATGCCGGTTTTGAAAATGACGTCACTGTGACGTCATCAAAGCGGCCATCTTGGATTTTTTCACATTTTCTGGTAGAGCTTGACCCAAGGGTATAGTGTGATAAGTTTCAGCCCCCTAGCTGAAGGGGTGAGAAAAATGATTAGGGGGGCCATTTCGCCCCCCCCCAGGCCTGGACAGGTCCCCAAAAGCCCAGGCCAGATAGAGTTAAGGCACATCTAAGGTACTAGACAGGTATATACCTCTTAAAGGCATATACCTTGCTACTGTGAGGGTTATTATCGAATGAGTTTATACGGATATAAATAAAAAAAGTTATGTGACTTGTGTTTTGGTGCTATTAATTTCGTTATTCATAGGGGAAGGCTGGCTACTGGTTGGTTGGTTTTATTGGATGCCCTCAGTGTTATAGAAAGCACTGTCTACTTTAATCAAAACATATACTGTGATACCTATGCAGTGTTCATTGTCATCATGCAATTGCATCTCTGGTGGACAGGTACAGTTCTTCTCGATGGTAGGGATACAAACTGACCAACAGTCGATCTTCTCCCCAGCTTGACACAACCTTAATTCTGAAAGGTATGAAAATGCTGTATTTCTCAGATATATTTATACTTTGCACGAGACTGTTCGATGGCAGAAACGTTTGTCAACAGATTTTGCAATCATATTGTGGCGGACATAAAGCCTTTCAGACCAACAGACCCTCGTATTAAACTGCTCGGTGTAAAATCACCTGTGATTGATCAAGATTAATAACTAGCAAAAACTATTGCATTTGGGAATGGGGTTTCACATGCTCATGTGCTTAGAGGAAATGCTACGAAAATTGTAGATCAGAGAGAGGACGGAAATTGCTGTGATGTGAAATGATATCCGTAAAATAATCCAGTTATAGTTTGCCGTGTTTACCTTTACAGCGTTTTCGGTCAGTAGTCTGTATGAATCCATCTGCACAGTTACAAAGAAAAGAACCCAGAGTGTTTGTACACACTTCGTCACAGATGTCGTCCTTACACTCATCTATGTCTGAAATGATCAGTTAACGGGATTACTATGTTTATTATATTTTCTTTCAATACCGTTACCAGGCAATAAATATATGCAATATCACCACGTGAACTGTGACAATTTTATGCAGGTCAAATGTGCAAATGCTCTTTAACGACTAAGTGACATAAGAAATTGTTGGTACAAATATAGCGAAACTGTGGGTGCTGTCAAAAGTTTTACTAGTCTCTATGTTGAACACATTTCAATTTCAGATAAACATCTCCAAATTATTCCGGTCATTTTGACATACGACATACTGTTATCTCGTGTGCAATTACGTACATTTGATCTCTCCTGTTTGGTGTATCTCATTCGATATTTGGTACTTTGAACCCAAAATGAGACTATAAAAACAACAGCAACAAAATAAATGAGAAAGAATCCACTGACCATCACGTGAGATGCTAATTTCTTGCCATAGTTGAAAATCATAAAATCTTTATGGGCACAGAAAAGTTTCCGGGTGCAGTTCTCAAATGGAAGCCATAGATATAATATCACAAACACCCCCCAGTGATGATAAAGACGGGCTGGCTTTCGATAACTGAATATGAAGAATATTGTAAGAATTTCATCTCAAGGCTGGCATATAAAAATGTCTGACTTATAAAAATTTGTTAGTAAACTGGTACAGTTTCTTAGGCAACTGGACCCAGAATTAATTGACAAACATCTCCTATCCCAAACATGACAATTACGAAAAATACTCCTATTTCGATCTTGGAAATTGTATGACGTTCTCAATTGAAATATGATTAACTATTACATGTTTGAAGAGAAATATGTTTGGATAGGTCATCGCCACCTCGTTTTCATCATCGTTTTCGTCATTTACACAAAATGTTGAAAATTGGCAAAACTGCCCAACTGCTAAGGTGCCTCGAGTTACCTCTCTTGATATGGTCTTTCCCCCAAATTGAAGAGAATCTTCATACTAATACAGGTTTTTATTAGCAATTAAACTTTGAAGTGTACTTTTTATTACACAATTTAAAAATAGAAAAAAACAGATCAATTTCCGACATGGGGTAAACCTTGTAAATGAAAGAATACCCAGAAAAACTAACCTATAATGACCGACGTCGTACGGCTTTAAATTTCCCACCAAAACTATAAACCTACATATCTTTGTCAAATGACATGTACAAAAAGCAAACCTCGGCCAGCAGAATCCTACCATCTACAGGTAATAAATTGGACTGATATATATAAAAAGCAACCATATGACTCTACAGGAAAAGAAACCTGACTATCTGATTATCGTAGTGCAAGGCACAAATGTACATGTCTGAGGAAATAATGGACAATCTATATGAGGAGAGGGCTAATGTACATCACAAACCCACCTGGTGTCGGAGAAACCCAGGGCTTATGGCAAGCCGTTTTACTTTTTATTCAGTATTTGATGATATCATCAAATATTTGCTGATATCATGAAATTATTTACTGATATCATCAAATATTTGCTGATATCAACAAATATTTGCTGATATCATCAAATATAAAGTAATTGCTGATATCAGCAAATCAATTGCTGATATCAACAAAGAAAGCGTTTTTGATGATATCATCAAATGATTTGCTGATATCAGCAAATCATTTGATGATATCAGCAAATCAGTTGTAGATATCATCAAATGATTTGGTGATATCAGCAAATATTTGCTGATATCAAATATTTGCTGATATCAACAAATATTTGCTGATATCAGCAAATATTTGTTGATATCAGCAAATATTTGCTGATATCACCAAATCATTTGATGATATCTGCAACTGATTTGCTGATATCATCAAATGATTTGCTGATATCAGCAAATCATTTGATGATATCATCAAAAACGCTTTCTTTGTTGATATCAGCAATTGATTTGCTGATATCAGCAAATGATTTGATGATATCAGCAATTACTTTATATTTGATGATATCATTAAATATGGTGGAAGGTCAAAGTATGAACCATAACATGGAAGGCTCCCTGTTCAGAATGACAATAAAATTCGTCACAGCGCATGTTCCGTTTCACAGGCTCGCTCCACTATTTCTGCCCCCATTAGCGGCGGTTGACCTATGGGAGTAGTAGGGATAGCGTATATTGAGCCTTATTTCACCCGGATGTAACTATGACGTCACTTTCGGTTGGGTTGAAAGAGGCGTGGCCTTTGGTACATGTCTGGACTTGTTGGTGTGTGTTGATGTCCTGGGGTTTTTCCTAAACGGCCATGTTGGAAAATGGCGGTGTTTTTAGACGGCCATATTGGAAAATGGCTGTGTTTGTAGACGGCCATGTTTTAAAATGGCCGTGTTTTTAGACGGCCATATTGGAAAATGGCTGTGTTTTTAGACGGCCATATTGGAAAATGGCTGTGTTTTTAGACGGCCATGTTTTAAAATGGCCGTGTTTTTAGACGGCCATATTGGAAAATGGCCGTGTTTTTAGACGGCCATGTTTTAAAATGGCCGTGTTTTTAGACGGCCATTTTCCAACATGGCTGTGTTTTTAGACGGCCATATTGGAAAATGGCGGTGTTTTTAGGCGGCCATGTTCGATAGAAAAACGTATAAAAGGGGGTGATTTTTAGTGGTTGGGTGTATTCATTGCACTACCTTACGGAGCACTCTGACTTACCTGACCAGCCGGACCAGCCTGCCTGCCTGCCTGCCTGCCTGCCTGCTTGCCTGACCTCTAGCCAGCCTGCCTGACCTCTAGCCAGCCTGCCAGCCAGCCTGCCTGTTTGCCTACCAGCTTGTTCTGACGAGAGGAGGCGAGAAGCATGAGACGTGGAGAAGATTTTCCCTGGGACCCAGCAGCACCTCCGGTTGAAGTCTTGCCTGAAGACGAGCGTGTGAGGGACATTTATCAACGTCACTGGGCTACCATACGCCATTGTTTTCACCGTGACCGTCGTCTATTGGACTTGTATAACTTTCGACTGCAGGACCTTACGTATTTGTCTACTTATGCGGAGAACTTTTTCACAGACCAGGTCACAGCGTTCAAGTTGAATATCACATTCGGGTACATTTTACGGCACAAGGACACGGATCAGGTGCGGTATTATTATCCCAGCAATAATACCTATGTGTTTGACCAGCCATTCACGGTGACGGATGCGATTTCCCTGGAGCCACTCATCGACCAATTGACTACGTTGGACCCATTGGAATGGGCCCGGTTGCAACGCCCCAATACCAAATGGCTTGTGGAAATGGTGACCAACGTCACATTTTTCGTCACAAAAATGAGAGATCATCCTATCGGTGCTCCTGTACTACTACCCCCTTGGCTGTTTCATCGAAAAGGCATGTATGCATTAACGGCAGGGAAAAACGGACCCTTCAAAGACCGGAAATGTCTGTTTCGGTGTTTGGCCGTGCATCTGGACGAGTGTAATCCGCAGAGTTGTGACAAATTGGCCAATGGCTATTGGGAACAGTACTTAGAGCAGCAAGACTTGGATGAGCGGCACTTCCGTGGAGTCCCGTTCAAGAATTTGGATGACGTGGAAACACTGTTCAACATCAATATCTTTGTATACCGATTACGATGCGACGAGGATACATTTGTGGCTGAATTGGTTCGTCGTTCAACAGAACGGTACGCTTCTACGATGAAAGTCAATGTCTTCGACTACAATGGCGTGAGTCATTTTTCGCTGATCCACAATATGAGCCAGTACGCCCAGTCTTACAGTTGTGCCCAATGCCATGGGGTGTTTTACCGTTCGACCGATTTACATCGACACGAGAAGATTTGTGACAACAGTGTGAAGCGAAAATTTCCTGGTGGTGTGTATCATAATACGCCTACTATTTTCGAGGAACTGGCCGATGAGGGTCTGATCATACCGGAGGCGGACCGTTATTTTCCCTACCGGCCGTGTTACGATTTTGAGGCCCTATTGGAGCCCATGGACATGTTTTCAGCGAAAACGCAGTGGACGCAGCGCCATATTCCCCTGAGTGTCAGCATTTCCAGCAACGTACCTGGCTATGACGCTGCACCGGTCTGTTTCGTGTCTACCGTGGATTCCCATGAGTTGATCACTCGCATGATGGCGTATTTAGAGGAAGTCAGTGCGGCCAGTACGGAATTGTTGGTGTCCAAGTTCCAGGACATACTGGACCAGCTGGACGATCGGATTCCTATACCGGGTGTAGCGTTTAGTGACGATGAAGAGTCCGAGTCGGAGCGCTTCCTACAATATCTAGGCCAGTTACCGGTGCTGGGTTTCAACTCGGGGCGATATGACTTGAACATGGTGAAGGAATTTCTCTACCCCTACTTGGCCCAGGCGAATACCATCAAGTCCGTCATCAAGAAGATCAATAATCATATGGCCCTCACTACCACATCACTTCATTTCCTGGATGTACGGAACTACTTAGCTCCTAATTATAGCTATGATCAGTGGGTGAAGGCGTATGACTGTGCACAAACCAAAGGGAGGTTCCCTTACACGTACATATCGACGCTCGACCGTTTGCAGGAAACACAGTTGCCACCCCGGGATGCCTTCTTTGACGATTTGAAGCAAGTGGAATGTCCGGAAGACACGTACCGGGAACTACAGCAGGTATGGAACGATCAACATATGCAGACCTTGCGAGATTTCCTGATATGGTATAATAACTTAGATGTGGTTCCTTTCCTGGAAGCGGCCGAGAAAATGGTTCAACTCTTTCGTCGTGAGATGCACGTCGACATCTTCAAGGAGTGCTTGAGTTTACCGGGTCTGGCGCTTCGCCATCTTTTTCAAGAGTGTCCTACGTACTTCTCGCTGATACAGCAAAAAGATGCAGACATGCATGATTGTCTAAAGCAGAACATTGTCGGTGGACCGAGTCTTATTTTTCACCGTTATCACGAGAAGGACGTCACTACTCTCCCCAGTGGAAAACCCTGTGCTAAGATCATCGGTTTCGATGCGAATGCCTTGTACCTGTGGTCTCTGGGCCAACCTATGCCCAGTGGCCATTATACACGTTGGTTGGCGGAAGGTCGACATTTTACACCGCAACGCACTCCCTACAAGCATCTGGCTGATCAGTGGTTGGATTGGGAAGCCTATCGACGGGGAATTTATATACGACACCAGACCAACGCCACAGAGAAGCGGATAGGAGATCGTCGACTCCCCGTCGATGGGTTTGCCCTGGTGGGTAGGACACCGACCGTATTTCAATTTTACGGTTGCTATTGGCACGGCCACGAATGCCATTTCAGCGCTGGACGTTTCAACGAACGACGTGGAAAAACACCGGAAGAATTACGGGAAGAAGTGGTGGAGAACGGCGATTATGTGAAAGAGAGAAGATACCATCTGATTGAAATGTGGGAGTGTGAATTTCACACGATGTGCCAGGCCCTACCCCATTTACGGCGTTTCCTAAAAGAGCGCGAGTACCCGTTGAGTCGTCGGCCACTCCTGAGTTTGCCACAGATGTTCGACGGCTTTATCGAATGTGATTTGCATGTTCCCGACACTCTCAAGCCTCTCTTCGCCCAGTGCCCTCCCATCTTTAAGAACACGCTGGTGGGTCGGGATGATATTGGAGACACCATGGGGGCCTATGCGGAGCAACACGAGTGTTTGCCTCGACCTCGACGGATGTTGATTGGCAGTATGTGGGCAGAGAAAATCTTGCTGGGCACTCCGTTACTGCAGTGGTACATGAGCCACGGTTTGGAAATTACCAAAATATACCAAGTGATACAGTACGTACCCCACGCCTGTTTTGCGGAGAATGGCGACATCGTGACGTCGGCCCGTCGTCAAGCTGACCAAGACCCGAGTAAGGCCATCATTGGTGAACCGTGGAAGTTGACGGGCAATGGGTATTATGGAAAAACGGTCACGAACCAGGATAAGCACGTGAACGTGAACATTTGTACTACTTCCCAAGCCCGCAAAAAAGTGAATTCTCCTCTGTTTCGCTCCGTGGAGGTCATCGATGACGACACGTATGAAATCACTTTAGCCAAGAAGACAATCAACCTACCCCTGCAGATTGGATGTATGATATACCAGGTGGCCAAGCTGAGGATGCTCCAGTTTCTGTATGATTTCATGGGTGTGTATTTTAATCCATCAGACTGGCAACTCATGGAGATGGATACGGACTCGGCCTACATGGCCGTCTCTAATGCGGATTGGGAGTCCCTGGTGAAACCTGAGTTACGGGCACAGTATGAAGCGGAACGGGACCAGTGGTTACCTCGACGTGACCATTACCAGTACGATAAGCGTACGCCGGGCCTCTTCAAGCTGGAGTGGAGTGGGGATGCTATGATTGCTCTCTCCTCCAAGACGTATTACTGTTACGGGGGAGACGAAAATAAGTTTAGCTGCAAAGGGGTGAGCCGGCGTGATCCCAACATCGACAAAGCCTTGTACTTGAACGTGCTGCAAAGCCAGGCCAGTGCGAGTGGAACTAACCGAGGATTTCGGGTGGTGGACCACCAGATGCGGACGTACATCCAGCAACGAGACGCCTTTACTTTCTTTTACCCGAAACGGAAAGTGCTGCCCGATGGCATCAGTACTACTTACTTGGACTTGTGAAAAATGTCGAACACACACTATATGACTGTTGATACACCAGTTAAAAACTGTAAAAGTCAGGATGGCCGAGTGGTCTAAGGCGCCAGTCCTAAGTGCTGGTCGGCGAAATGCCGGACGTAGGTTCGAATCCTACTCCAGACAGAATTTTTTTGTACCACTTGTATATACATACCACTACTATTCTATGGTACATACCACCTGTATTCTATTTGTACATAGTGTAACTCTCCCTTCTTGTTGACTTAAAAAAAAAAAAAAAAAAACCCATAATTTTTTGTGTTTTTTCATGATTTTTATTGAACATCAATGAACGTCAGAACAACAACGTCATATCAATAACGTGATAATAATAAAAAAACAATAGTACTGCGCGCAGTGCATTGAATTTAAGTTAACCAGAGAAATGGAGCATGCACATTAAAACGAGAGGCCGTCCAGTCATAGACGAGGACATCACGGTCTTCGGCTTGACAATAATCATCAAACATGTGTACGATCGTTTGCATAGAATGTCCTCTACTCCGGTGAGTGAGATAAAACACACAGTACTGTCCGCACACACTACTCAAGGGTCCTTGTAATCTTTGAGTATTCCAACGCCACACTGTAGTAGATACGTCCATGAATTTCACCAAATCGGGATGTAGGGGTGCAAGTCCGTAGGAATCAAAGTATTCGCCTTGGCCTAGGGTGTCCACGTACACAGCCACCCAATGTTCACCGGGTCGAGACCCAGGGTCTGTATTCAGGATGTAGGCTGCTGGGGTGGTGGAGTGGGTGGGAAACACATTGCGTGGAAACACACCTCGAAAGGGTACATTAGGATCTCGCTGGAGTATGGCCATCAGCTGCTCTGTGTCCAGGACTCTAGTTGGCGTAGTCACACAGGACGTTTCTTTGCTGATCCACGCTGATGACGTTATCAAACTCGGCGTAGCAAATCACGTTAATGGTCTGGGCTAGACCGACGGCAAAACGCAGTTCCAACCGTAGGTTTCCTTTCTTCAGCAAGGCCAGTTGATGATCGTGTTCCAAGGTGGGGGTGAGGTCGAAGGCGAACAACGTGTACCCACGGTGAAAGTCTCGTCGAGTGATGGTATTTCCTTCGTCCTGGTTGTTTTGTCCTGTGGCTGTAAACAGGTTCAGGTAGCTCCGCACATAGTTTTGTTTACCAAAATCCGGTTGTAATGCACGGGCTGGAATTTGATGGCCAGCCACGTGCAGTGCCAAAAAGTTGAGGTTGAAATGTTGAAAGGCGAACGGATTCTCATCCCACGCTCCATTGAAAGCGGTGTTGGTCACACACGCTATGGTAAGACGTTTAGGGAGATCGCCTAGAAATAAATTTTCACGATTGACCATCATCGTACCTGCTGGCACAGAGAACACCTTGGTCTGTACGCGTCGGATGGGGTGCAGGGCTGGTTTTTTCGATATGGCTTCCATGTGACTCACCAACACCCCCTGTTGCAAATCCACCGTACGCACAAACAGGGCTGCATCTTCTAGGACTATCTTGTAATTGGGGTCCTCTCCAGCGGCCATCAAGGCGAACGCAGGTGGGGAACGGATCAACTTGATCTTGATGGCTACACCGTTCATCATGTAGCGGTCTTGCAGGAACAGATCGGCGTGGAGTCGTCCCATCATATCGACGGACTTGCTATTGCCTGCTATGTCTTTGCGCGCGGTGAACCCATTATTGGCAGCGAGCACGCTATTCATGGATCCGGGTGTATCCTTGTCGTACAGCGAGGCTTGCAAGTGTGTTTTTTTTGGCATCTGCACCGTACGACAACAGCGTCTCCAGGTAAGCTCGGTACGGGTACGTATTGGTGGACGTACTGATGAGTTTATCGCTCATACTCATATCCACCTGTTGGAACAAGGAGTGCAGCCAAAGATTCACCGGGCCTACTACCGCATCGTCCGCTAGGGGGTCCCCGGCTGCGTCCACTATTTTGGCTTTCACGTACAAGTAGGTGTGGGCTAAATCCAGGTAGGCCGTATCTTTGTTTTCAATGGTAAATTCCACAGGTCCCGTCCCCGTCAGGCTAGCCAGGGGTCGATGTTCTACCCAACGTCCTTCGGCTACACTGGTCTGGGTGGGTGGAATAGTCCACAAATCCAATTCACTGTTGGTAGACGGACACGACTCGGAGTGAATGAATGCCATTATGCGAAGATGTCTCTCCTACTACTCTTCTTCTTCTTCTTCGTCTTATTCCGGGGTGTGCGTCGTCGGTGTGTCGGACGTCGAATGACTCTTCGCTGTGTCCGTGGTTGTCTTTTAAGGGCTTTGGCGATCAAGACGCTGCCTGCTTCTTTAGCCCGTCGTTTGAAGGCTTGTCGGGGTGCTGTGCCCCCCAAGACATCACCGGCCACGTGCAATCCACTGCGTACCGCTTGTTTCCCCACCGCTTTGACACCCCGTGTCACCAAGGGCAAGAACGTTTTCACGATGCTCCCCAGTATGTTCCCCAATCCGTGACCTCGTTGCATGCGTGCACCGCTAAAGATGGGCAAGCTCCCTCCCGTTTGTTTCTTGTAGTAGTCGGCATAGCTGGGCGTATGGCACTGGTAAGGCACGTACATTATACGAAGTGAGGAGAACGGGCTTGCCGGAAATGAAGTGTCAGCACCACTTTCCTTCGTTCGAATGCGACCGGGTGTCCCGTGTCATCTCTTATATCCACCGTGATCGTGTTGATATCGGTATGTCGTACGGGGAGGTAGAGTATGTGGTTGAAACTCTGGTTGACTTGATCGCCATACTTCTTTCTAATGGGGATCACCCGTAACAGAGGTGTGTTCACATCGCCCACAATATGGCTGTCCACTGCGTCCGAGTAGACGTAGAGTCCGTACATACCTACTTTCATATCCATCACAACGTCACCGTTGTCAGTGGTGGGACCCGTGTAGACGCTGTAAGCCAGACCTAACATTTGCTGTAGCCTAGGACTGAGTTTCACAGCCACGTTAGGGCTGAGCAGGATACAGGACTTGTCGTTGTGTGCGTTGACATCGAAGATCACGTGATTCTTGAAGGGGTAGGCTTTCAGGGGTCTTGAATTATTCGTCACCTCCCGTAGAGACTTGTAATTCAACAAGGTGAGCAGACCCTCTATGAACGTCTTGGGCGTATCGTATTGGCCTTGGGGGAGAATCAGTTTGGTTACTTTGCCTTCGTAGGTTACTTCGTACCATACTTCTTCGTCTCGTACGTTGTACCATGAGTAAGGGTACTGAATATCCACCAGTCCACATTCCCACCGTCCAGGTAAATGTAACGGTTGTGGTGTAATTGAGTCACATACTTGGCCAAGGTGTTGTCAGGAAACACATCGAGTGAACTGTTACTGGGCAACGTCAGGTAAAACATGACGACTGAGCTTTCTGGCTTCTGTACCGGGTTTTTATAGGGGTTTTTTCCCCTAGTAGGGCTCCTGCCCTAGTAGGGCTCCCAAGGCTTGGGCGCCTTACCTCGGCGTTGTGATCGTCGCGGTGACTTAGATCTGTGAACAGTACGTCCCCGTCGTTGTGGTGTTTTGGGCGGTGACATGGGTGCCCAAGAAGAGGAGGGTGGTGGTGGTGGTGGTTGGTGTCGTCTACTCGTCGATTGCTGCATAAAGGCCCAACGGTTAGGATTCCCTACCAATTCTTGAGGGGTGTGTGTGTCTTTTAACCCCTGAGCAAAGGCTTCCCAGCCCGGTGGATTAGAGTGTTTGCGAGAACGTACCATATCGTTGATCAAATCGGTCATATGAGACCCCGGCACCACTTGGTTTCGAATCAGCAGTTTTCCCTCATCGTTCCAACCCATATCGGAATTCTGTTTCACCCGGTCCAACAATAAACGAGCCTTGGTCTTGAATGCTTTAGGCACACTGGCCAACACTTCCTCTTCCAGCTGAGGTGAGGGTGGCGGCGGTGTGAGTGTGGGCGTTGCGGGTAGTGGGGGTGGTGTACTACTACCGCTATATTGATCCATAAACGTCTTGTACCGGTTCAGCGTATGATGGTAGAGTTGAGTTATCTCGTAATCGGGTAGTCGACGTTGGAGTATACTATTCATCTCTTCGTCCAGAGACTGGAGTTGTTGCACTGTGGCAGGGACGGGATAGGGTGATTGCAAACTCTGTAACAGTCGAGGTTCCACCAGCATCATTTTTTTCGTATGTTCCATGTTTTAGCGTCCCAAGATGGAGCCTAGTAACGGTCCCAGTACGGTAGCGGCTAAGGGTGCGAGGAGTGCGCCGAGAAATCCACCTCGCTGTAACACCTATTTCTTTTTCTTGACACTGCCCGTCTTCTTCACCAGCGTTCGGAGACCCGCCTTGTGCCGTTGCAATTTCCCTTTCTGCAGAGGACTGAGAGTTACATTGCCTTTTAACACATTATGCGCCACTTCACACAAACACCGTACCAAGTCGGGATCCGCGCCGCGCACCAGGGCCCGGCCCACCTCCGGTGGCGCGCTGCGTAATACGCGGAGGGCCGGCGCGTGCTTGCGTATCCGTGCAGACATGATGAAGAAGTGACTGCTATAGGGTTGTGTCTTCTTCTTTTAGTTGGGTGTGTACACCGTCTGCACCTCTCCGGGAAAAATGTGGGTGCGCAATCGAAGTGCCGAGGGGGTGTCTTGTTTCAAGTCGATGAGTAGATACCCGTGAGCTCCTTGGGTAGCATCTTCAAAGGCTTCTCGTACAAAGGCCGTGTTTTTAGGGTACATCTGTTTGGCCAGGTGCATAATTTGGGAGGCGGTTTTTGAATAACACCACATACTGAGCATTCAAACTAATGTTCCTGTGCTCTTTGTTCTTACTGAAGAGATTCTGCACGATATAGATGATGCTCAACCGACGATGATGGCTTCCTTGGGTAAAGAGACGGGTGATTCGACTGTCCGTTTCCGTCATGAGATCGTCCACCACGACCAACGTCTCTTCTGGCGTATCCTCGGGAGGTAATCCTTCCACTAAGGTGAGTCCAGGGAGACGTGCCAGTTCCTCGTACGCCGGTTGCCAAGCTCCATAACACCACAGGATGCGAGCTACGGGAGGTGAAATGAGGGCTGACCCGTGTTGGATGAGGCGTTGAACGAAGTGTGTTTTTCCCGACCCTGTCGGTCCAGCGATGAGACACGTGAAAGGATGCTGCCACCGAGGATCCATAGCGCCGTTTTTTATGGGGATGATTTGTGGTTCAGACTTTCGTGTGCCTGTCTTCCTACCCGTCATCGGGGTGCCCCTGGTGTGGGTCCCCGTCCGGGTTGCGCTGTGGTGTGTTCGCTTCATGAGTAGACACTGACACTCTAGCCTCTGTGCACCCTACAGATATAGTACTTCATCGACCATGGGGATTACTTTTTCCAAGGCTGTCCATAGATCAGGGTCCAGAGTAAAACCACCTCGCTTCAGACAGAGGAGTCGAGCAAAATAGGGACCGCGGAAAATGTAGACATCGTCACACAGGTGAATGCTATCACCGTCGAGGTCACCCAACAACACCCGTTTCAAGGTAGTCCACCCTTCCGGGGATAAAGAGATACGCGCTGGTTCAGACGTACACCAACACCTACTGTCGTCATCGATGAGCTCCACGCGTTTGGGATACAACAATAGGGTGCAGTCCGGTGTAAGAGTGCGGGTAGCTACAGAGTGCGCCTCGGGGTGCAGTACGTCGTGGACGTCGGTGATAATAGCTTTCAGCGCCTGCCATAATGCCGGACGGAGTATGATAGAGGCACCACCACGCTGTTCTAACCGGGGAAAAAAAGAATCATCTCTACCACTTCGTAGGTAGACACCGACTCCCACGTGCATGAAATCGACTTCGGGCTCTTTTCCCTGTAACAACCGTGTCAATAGTCCATCCTGCTAGGGTTAAACATAGCTTCACCTCTCGGGGATGTTCTTCGATGAGCTGCAGTTGATGGTCATAGACGATCAGGATGACGTCAGGCGTGAGTTGGGAGAAGGCAAGCTCCCCAAGTTCTCCGTGCGCTGCCATGGTGGTGAATGACAAAACGCCGACGAGGCAAGTCTGTATATATCGAAGGGAATGCACGTTTTTCCCCTTCGTGAAAGTCCGTGATGACTCGTGTCTATTAAAACCCCTAGTCCGTGGCCGTACACGTTATAGGGTTTTATTTCGTACCTCTCTCTATCCGTACCCGTATACGTTATAGTTTTTTATTCCATCCCTACCTTCGTGAAAGTCCGTGATGATTCGGGCTGTAATGTTATAAAGATAGCAATGGATTTAACCTAGGAATTCACCATAGGCAATTTTGCGCAAAATCAGCGGATTGTAAATTAACCCAGGAAGGGTTGGGCGCGCGGACCTCGGCGTAGGCACCTTGTAGGCCACCAATCAGCGACGTGTACATCGACTCTAATGTTATAAATAGACGCAATCATTTAACATGGGAGTTTGCTATAGCGAATTTCGTGTAAAATGAAGGGATTGTGACGTGACCCAGAATGCATCACTCGCGCCAATACATAGCTGTACATGCATTGGGGCTAGAGAAAAATGTTTCAGGGCCAACCTTAATGTTATAAAGATAGGAATGGACTTTAACCTAGGAATTGACTATAGGTGAATTTTGCGCAAAATATGAGGATTGTAAATTAACCCAGGAAGGGTTGGGCGCGCGGACCTCGGCGTAGGCACCATGTAGGCCACCAATCAGCGACGTGTACATCCATTCTAATGTTATAAATAGACGCAATCATTTAACATGGAGTTTGCGATAGCGAATTTCGTGTAAAATGAAGGGATTGTAAATTAACCCAGGAAGGGTTGGGGCGCGCTATATTGGCCAATCAGCAGACCCGAATAAGAGCCAATCCGCTGTCGATAAAAAGAGCCAATCCGCTATCGCTAAAAAGAACCAATGAAGCCAGCATCACCTACGTTGAAACAGCCAATGAAAATCTACTGTATTTCAGTATAAAGCCAGCGGGAGCGTGGTGAGCGTCATTCCAATCACCTTTCACATACTGACAAGACGTATTGAAGAAGAAGAAGATGAACAGCAGAGTGCGAGTCGCAAAAATGTCGACAACAGGAGCTTCGGGGAGAATGGCGGTGGCACGGAGGGAGACAGCACGGAGACAAAAAAACAGCATGATAAAAGCCGTAAAAGATTTCTGGTTGGGGGAAGTGCGTGAATGGTGCCGACAGGTGGATAACCATTTCACTCCGGAGGCAGCCAGGAATCTGCGTGCCCTGATCGTGCTGGCCAGGACGGTCAGCGATGAGGCCTGGTTAATCCATCTAAAGGCAGCGATGGAGGAATTACATCCACCTCCTCCCCCTCCTCCACAACAACAACAACAAGAGCCGGAATTCGTGGACATCACCACCATACCACCAGGAAATTTGCTCCAAGATCTGCCCATTAGTGATGTCGACGAAGAGCCACAACATCAACACCGGTACACCTCGCAAGCGTACCGGTACTTTTCAATCAGCGATTTTACGGAGTAGACAGGCAAACTCCCCCTGAATAAAACAGGGTAAACAAATTGACCTCAACGGCCCTTTTCAGGGCCAACCAAAGGCCCTTTTCAGGGCCACCCCAATCTACCGAAAGGGGGAACTTCTAACTTGGCACATTCAATTCAAATCAGGTCCTACATGATCTCCTGTATATTCTATATAATTACCAATCTCCAACTCCAAAAAACAATTCCTGCCCCTCAACGGCCCTTTTCAGGGTCAACCCCTTAAAAATCTTCCAACACACAGGGTTTTTTTTTTCTCAGTGTTTTAGGGCCAACCCATGCAAAAATTTTGTACAAAATATGAGGATTGTAAATTAACCCAGGAAGGGTTGGGCGCGCGGACCTCGGCGTAGGCACCTTGTAAGCCACCAATCAGCGACGTGTACATCGACTCTAATGTTATAAATAGACGCAATCATTTAACATGGGAATTTGCTATAGCGAATTTCGTGTAAAATGAAGGGATTCTGACGTGACCCAGAATGCATCACTCGCGCCAATACATAGCTGTACATGCATTGGGGCTAGAGAAAATGTTTCAGGGCCAACCCTAATGTTATAAAGATAGGAATGGATTTTAACCTGGGAATTGGCCATAGGCGAATTTTGCGCAAAATATGAGGATTGTAAATTAACCCAGGAAGGGTTGGGCGCGCGGACCTCGGCGTAGGCACCTTGTAGGCCACCAATCAGCGACGTGTACATCCATTTTAATGTTATAAATAGACGCAATCTTTTAACATGGGAGTTTGCGATAGCGAATTTCGTGCAAAAACAGGGGATTGTAAATTAACCCAGGAAGGGTTGGGGCGCGCTATATTGGCCAATCAGCAGACCCGAATAAGAGCCAATCCGCTGTCGATAAAAAGAGCCAATCCGCTATCGCTAAAAAGAACCAATGAAGCCAGCATCACCTACGTTGAAACAGCCAATGAAAATCTACTGTATTTCAGTATAAAGCCAGCGGGAGCGTGGTGAGCGTCATTCCAATCACCTTTCGCATACTGACAAGACGTATTGAAGAAGAAGAAGAAAAATGATGAACAGCAGAGTGCGAGTCGCAAAAATGTCGACAACAGGAGCTTCGGGGAGAATGGCGGTGGCACGGAGGGAGATAGCACGGAGAGAAAAAAACAGGATGATAAAAGCCGTAAAAGATTTCTGGTTGGGGGAAGTGCGTGAATGGTGCCGACAGGTGGATAATCATTTCACTCCGGAGGCAGCCAGGAATCTGCGTGCCCTGATCGTGCTGGCCAGGACGGTCAGCGATGAGCCCTGATCGTGCTGGCCAGGACGGTCAGCGATGAGCCCTGGTTGATACATCTAAAAGCAGCGATGGAGGAATTACATCCACCTCCTCCTCCTCCACAACAACAACAACAACAACAACAACAACAACAACAAGAGCCGGAATTCGTCGACATCACCACCATACCACCAGGAAATTTGCTCCAAGATCTGCCCATTAGTGATGTCGACGAAGAGCCACAAGAACAGCATCAACACCGGTACACCTTGGAACCGTACCGGTACTTTTCAATCAGCGATTTTACGGAGTAGACAGGCAAACTCCCCCTGAATAAAACAGGGTAAACAAATTGACCTCAACGGCCCTTTTCAGGGCCAACCAAAGGCCCTTTTCAGGGCCACCCCAATCTACCGAAAGGGGGAACTTCTAACTTGGCACATTGAATTCAAATCAGTTCCTACATGATCTCCTCTATATTCTATATAATTACCAATCTCCAACTCCAAAAAACAATCCCTGCCCCTCAACGGCCCTTTTCAGGGCCAACCCCTTAAAAATCTTTCAACACACAGGGTTTTTTTCTCAGTGTTTTAGGGCCAACCATGCAAAAAATTTGTACAAAATCAGGGGATTGTAAATTAACCCAGGAAGGGTTGGGCGCGCGGACCTCGGCGTAGGCACCTTGTAGGCCACCAATCAGCGACGTGTACATCGACTCTAATGTTATAAATAGACGCAATCATTTAACATGGGAATTTGCTATAGCGAATTTCGTGTAAAATGAAGGGATTGTGACGTGACCCAGAATGCATCACTCGCGCCAATACATAGCTGTACATGCATTGAGGCTAGAGAAAAATGTTTCAGGGCCAACCCTAATGTTATAAAGATAGGAATGGACTTTAACCTAGGAATTGACTATAGGTGAATTTTGCGCAAAATATGAGGATTGTAAATTAACCCAGGAAGGGTTGGGCGCGCGGACCTCGGCGTAGGCACCATGTAGGCCACCAATCAGCGACGTGTACATCCATTCTAATGTTATAAATAGACGCAATCATTTAACATGGAGTTTGCGATAGCGAATTTCGTGTAAAATGAAGGGATTGTAAATTAACCCAGGAAGGGTTGGGACGCGCTATATTGGCCAATCAGCAGACCCGAATAAGAGCCAATCCGCTGTCGATAAAAAGAGCCAATCCGCTATCGCTAAAAAGAACCAATGAAGCCAGCATCACCTACGTTGAAACAGCCAATGAAAATCTACTGTATTTCAGTATAAAGCCAGCGGGAGCGTGGTGAGCGTCATTCCAATCACCTTTCACATACTGACAAGACGTATTGAAGAAGAAGAAGATGAACAGCAGAGTGCGAGTCGCAAAAATGTCGACAACAGGAGCTTCGGGGAGATTGGCGGTGGCACGGAGGGAGACAGCACGGAGACAAAAAAACAGCATGATAAAAGCCGTAAAAGATTTCTGGTTGGGGGAAGTGCGTGAATGGTGCCGACAGGTGGATTACCATTTCACTCCGGAGGCAGCCAGGAATATGCGTGCCCTGATCGTGCTGGCCAGGACGGTCAGCGATGAGGCCTGGTTAATCCATCTAAAGGCAGCGATGGAGGAATTACATCCACCTCCTCCCCCTCCTCCACAACAACAACAACAAGAGCCGGAATTCGTGGACATCACCACCATACCACCAGGAAATTTGCTCCAAGATCTGCCCATTAGTGATGTCGACGAAGAGCCACAACATCAACACCGGTACACCTCGCAAGCGTACCGGTACTTTTCAATCAGCGATTTTACGGAGTAGACAGGCAAACTCCCCCTGAATAAAACAGGGTAAACAAATTGACCTCAACGGCCCTTTTCAGGGCCAACCAAAGGCCCTTTTCAGGGCCACCCCAATCTACCGAAAGGGGGAACTTCTAACTTGGCACATTCAATTCAAATCAGGTCCTACATGATCTCCTGTATATTCTATATAATTACCAATCTCCAACTCCAAAAAACAATTCCTGCCCCTCAACGGCCCTTTTCAGGGCCAACCCCTTAAAAATCTTCCAACACACAGGGGTTTTTTTTTTCTCAGTGTTTTAGGGCCAACCCATGCAAAAATTTTGTACAAAATATGAGGATTGTAAATTAACCCAGGAAGGGTTGGGCGCGCGGACCTCGGCGTAGGCACCTTGTAAGCCACCAATCAGCGACGTGTACATCGACTCTAATGTTATAAATAGACGCAATCATTTAACATGGGAATTTGCTATAGCGAATTTCGTGTAAAATGAAGGGATTGTGACGTGACCCAGAATGCATCACTCGCGCCAATACATAGCTGTACATGCATTGGGGCTAGAGAAAAATGTTTCAGGGCCAACCCTAATGTTATAAAGATAGGAATGGACTTTAACCTAGGAATTGACTATAGGTGAATTTTGCGCAAAATATGAGGATTGTAAATTAACCCAGGAAGGGTTGGGCGCGCGGACCTCGGCGTAGGCACCATGTAGGCCACCAATCAGCGACGTGTACATCCATTCTAATGTTATAAATAGACGCAATCATTTAACATGGAGTTTGCGATAGCGAATTTCGTGTAAAATGAAGGGATTGTAAATTAACCCAGGAAGGGTTGGGACGCGCTATATTGGCCAATCAGCAGACCCGAATAAGAGCCAATCCGCTGTCGATAAAAAGAGCCAATCCGCTATCGCTAAAAAGAACCAATGAAGCCAGCATCACCTACGTTGAAACAGCCAATGAAAATCTACTGTATTTCAGTATAAAGCCAGCGGGAGCGTGGTGAGCGTCATTCCAATCACCTTTCACATACTGACAAGACGTATTGAAGAAGAAGAAGATGAACAGCAGAGTGCGAGTCGCAAAAATGTCGACAACAGGAGCTTCGGGGAGATTGGCGGTGGCACGGAGGGAGACAGCACGGAGACAAAAAAACAGCATGATAAAAGCCGTAAAAGATTTCTGGTTGGGGGAAGTGCGTGAATGGTGCCGACAGGTGGATAACCATTTCACTCCGGAGGCAGCCAGGAATCTGCGTGCCCTGATCGTGCTGGCCAGGACGGTCAGCGATGAGGCCTGGTTAATCCATCTAAAGGCAGCGATGGAGGAATTACATCCACCTCCTCCCCCTCCTCCACAACAACAACAACAAGAGCCGGAATTCGTGGACATCACCACCATACCACCAGGAAATTTGCTCCAAGATCTGCCCATTAGTGATGTCGACGAAGAGCCACAACATCAACACCGGTACACCTCGCAAGCGTACCGGTACTTTTCAATCAGCGATTTTACGGAGTAGACAGGCAAACTCCCCCTGAATAAAACAGGGTAAACAAATTGACCTCAACGGCCCTTTTCAGGGCCAACCAAAGGCCCTTTTCAGGGCCACCCCAATCTACCGAAAGGGGGAACTTCTAACTTGGCACATTCAATTCAAATCAGGTCCTACATGATCTCCTGTATATTCTATATAATTACCAATCTCCAACTCCAAAAAACAATTCCTGCCCCTCAACGGCCCTTTTCAGGGCCAACCCCTTAAAAATCTTCCAACACACAGGGTTTTTTTTTCTCAGTGTTTTAGGGCCAACCCATGCAAAAATTTTGTACAAAATATGAGGATTGTAAATTAACCCAGGAAGGGTTGGGCGCGCGGACCTCGGCGTAGGCACCTTGTAGGCCACCAATCAGCGACGTGTACATCGACTCTAATGTTATAAATAGACGCAATCATTTAACATGGGAATTTGCTATAGCGAATTTCGTGTAAAATGAAGGGATTGTGACGTGACCCAGAATGCATCACTCGCGCCAATACATAGCTGTACATGCATTGGGGCTAGAGAAAAATGTTTCAGGGCCAACCCTAATGTTATAAAGATAGGAATGGACTTTAACCTAGGAATTGACTATAGGTGAATTTTGCGCAAAATATGAGGATTGTAAATTAACCCAGGAAGGGTTGGGCGCGCGGACCTCGGCGTAGGCACCATGTAGGCCACCAATCAGCGACGTGTACATCCATTCTAATGTTATAAATAGACGCAATCATTTAACATGGAGTTTGCGATAGCGAATTTCGTGTAAAATGAAGGGATTGTAAATTAACCCAGGAAGGGTTGGGGCGCGCTATATTGGCCAATCAGCAGACCCGAATAAGAGCCAATCCGCTGTCGATAAAAAGAGCCAATCCGCTATCGCTAAAAAGAACCAATGAAGCCAGCATCACCTACGTTGAAACAGCCAATGAAAATCTACTGTATTTCAGTATAAAGCCAGCGGGAGCGTGGTGAGCGTCATTCCAATCACCTTTCACATACTGACAAGACGTATTGAAGAAGAAGAAGATGAACAGCAGAGTGCGAGTCGCAAAAATGTCGACAACAGGAGCTTCGGGGAGAATGGCGGTGGCACGGAGGGAGACAGCACGGAGACAAAAAAACAGCATGATAAAAGCCGTAAAAGATTTCTGGTTGGGGGAAGTGCGTGAATGGTGCCGACAGGTGGATAACCATTTCACTCCGGAGGCAGCCAGGAATCTGCGTGCCCTGATCGTGCTGGCCAGGACGGTCAGCGATGAGGCCTGGTTAATCCATCTAAAGGCAGCGATGGAGGAATTACATCCACCTCCTCCCCCTCCTCCACAACAACAACAACAAGAGCCGGAATTCGTGGACATCACCACCATACCACCAGGAAATTTGCTCCAAGATCTGCCCATTAGTGATGTCGACGAAGAGCCACAACATCAACACCGGTACACCTCGCAAGCGTACCGGTACTTTTCAATCAGCGATTTTACGGAGTAGACAGGCAAACTCCCCCTGAATAAAACAGGGTAAACAAATTGACCTCAACGGCCCTTTTCAGGGCCAACCAAAGGCCCTTTTCAGGGCCACCCCAATCTACCGAAAGGGGGAACTTCTAACTTGGCACATTCAATTCAAATCAGGTCCTACATGATCTCCTGTATATTCTATATAATTACCAATCTCCAACTCCAAAAAACAATTCCTGCCCCTCAACGGCCCTTTTCAGGGCCAACCCCTTAAAAATCTTCCAACACACAGGGGTTTTTTTTTCTCAGTGTTTTAGGGCCAACCCATGCAAAAATTTTGTACAAAATATGAGGATTGTAAATTAACCCAGGAAGGGTTGGGCGCGCGGACCTCGGCGTAGGCACCTTGTAGGCCACCAATCAGCGACGTGTACATCGACTCTAATGTTATAAATAGACGCAATCATTTAACATGGGAATTTGCTATAGCGAATTTCGTGTAAAATGAAGGGATTGTGACGTGACCCAGAATGCATCACTCGCGCCAATACATAGCTGTACATGCATTGGGGCTAGAGAAAAATGTTTCAGGGCCAACCCTAATGTTATAAAGATAGGAATGGACTTTAACCTAGGAATTGACTATAGGTGAATTTTGCGCAAAATATGAGGATTGTAAATTAACCCAGGAAGGGTTGGGCGCGCGGACCTCGGCGTAGGCACCATGTAGGCCACCAATCAGCGACGTGTACATCCATTCTAATGTTATAAATAGACGCAATCATTTAACATGGAGTTTGCGATAGCGAATTTCGTGTAAAATGAAGGGATTGTAAATTAACCCAGGAAGGGTTGGGGCGCGCTATATTGGCCAATCAGCAGACCCGAATAAGAGCCAATCCGCTGTCGATAAAAAGAGCCAATCCGCTATCGCTAAAAAGAACCAATGAAGCCAGCATCACCTACGTTGAAACAGCCAATGAAAATCTACTGTATTTCAGTATAAAGCCAGCGGGAGCGTGGTGAGCGTCATTCCAATCACATTTCACATACTGACAAGACGTATTGAAGAAGAAGAAGATGAACAGCAGAGTGCGAGTCGCAAAAATGTCGACAACAGGAGCTTCGGGGAGAATGGCGGTGGCACGGAGGGAGACAGCACGGAGACAAAAAAAACAGCATGATAAAAGCCGTAAAAGATTTCTGGTTGGGGGAAGTGCGTGAATGGTGCCGACAGGTGGATAACCATTTCACTCCGGAGGCAGCCAGGAATCTGCGTGCCCTGATCGTGCTGGCCAGGACGGTCAGCGATGAGGCCTGGTTAATCCATCTAAAGGCAGCGATGGAGGAATTACATCCACCTCCTCCCCCTCCTCCACAACAACAACAACAAGAGCCGGAATTCGTGGACATCACCACCATACCACCAGGAAATTTGCTCCAAGATCTGCCCATTAGTGATGTCGACGAAGAGCCACAACATCAACACCGGTACACCTCGCAAGCGTACCGGTACTTTTCAATCAGCGATTTTACGGAGTAGACAGGCAAACTCCCCCTGAATAAAACAGGGTAAACAAATTGACCTCAACGGCCCTTTTCAGGGCCAACCAAAGGCCCTTTTCAGGGCCACCCCAATCTACCGAAAGGGGGAACTCCTAACTTGGCACATTCAATTCAAATCAGGTCCTACATGATCTCCTGTATATTCTATATAATTACCAATCTCCAACTCCAAAAAACAATTCCTGCCCCTCAACGGCCCTTTTCAGGGCCAACCCCTTAAAAATCTTCCAACACACAGGGGTTTTTTTTCTCAGTGTTTTAGGGCCAACCCATGCAAAAATTTTGTACAAAATATGAGGATTGTAAATTAACCCAGGAAGGGTTGGGCGCGCGGACCTCGGCGTAGGCACCTTGTAAGCCACCAATCAGCGACGTGTACATCGACTCTAATGTTATAAATAGACGCAATCATTTAACATGGGAATTTGCTATAGCGAATTTCGTGTAAAATGAAGGGATTGTGACGTGACCCAGAATGCATCACTCGCGCCAATACATAGCTGTACATGCATTGGGGCTAGAGAAAAAATGTTTCAGGGCCAACCCTAATGTTATAAACATAGGAATAGATTTTAACCTGGGAATTGACTATAGGTGAATTTTGCGCAAAATATGAGGATTGTAAATTAACCCAGGAAGGGTTGGGCGCGCGGACCTCGGCGTCGACACCTTGTAGGCCACCAATCAGCGACGTGTATATCGACTCTAATGTTATAAATAGACGCAATCATTTAACATGGGAATTTGCTATAGCGAATTTCGTGTAAAATGAAGGGATTCTGACGTCACCCAGAATGCATAACTCGCGCCAATACATAGCTGTACATGCATTGGGGCTAGAGAAAAATGTTTCAGGGCCAACCCTAATGTTATAAACATAGGAATGGACTTTAACCTGGGAATTGACTATAGGTGAATTTTGCGCAAAATATGAGGATTGTAAATTAACCCAGGAAGGGTTGGGCGCGCGGACCTCGGCGTAGGCACCTTGTAGGCCACCAATCAGCGACGGGCATTATTCGGTTTGCCGTACATTCATACTAATACCTGGCCGCTGTTAGTAGGAAGTTTTTGCATTGACTCAGTGTTATTTACCTATTGTTACCTAGGTGTGTGTGTGTGTGTGTGTGTGTGTGTGTGTGTGTGTGTGCATGTGCAGGACTTGGTGTTATTTTTGTGCTTTGAGTTACAAGTTTCCTCTTTCGGAAAGATTGGGTGGCCCTGAAAAGGGCCTTAGAAAGATGTAAGGGGTTACATCGTTGGGAACAGGTCGGCTTGCTTTCTCAGAGTACGCACCGGGCATTTCAACGCTATGAGTTTACACACTATGGGGTTGTGATCGCCCGTAGGCTCTGGTATTCGGGCATGTCGGTGTATACAGCCTATACACAAGGCTTGATGGCCACAAGGGAAAATGGCGTTTTTGGCGAAGTCATTACAGCATTCCACGCAGCGTAAATATTGTGCTGCTTTGCATTCTGTGTTTGGCGCCAGTCTTCTTGGTATGGCAGCAGTGTAGTACACGATGTCTTCCTGCTGCTGCTGTAAACCTTCCATTTCTTGTTGTTCTTTTTTTCTATTATCTTGGTCTTGTTGGACATTTTCTCTTTCTGTTGCTTGTGGCTGTAAAATACCGATCTGTTCTTCTTTTCTCCTTTCTGTTTCTTGGTCTTGGGCTTGGGCTTGATGTTGTTGTTTGTAGATATCTTCTAGCACTGCGTCAATTTGGTCAAATCGTTGGTATTGGAGTGCCGTAACATCCGGTGTCACTTGTGCTCCTGGGTGGTCTTCATTATCGCCGCCCTGTGGTTGTTCTTCATCTTTAAATAGGTCTTGTATAATATCATCCAGCCATGGGTCATCATGTACCATATCGATGTTCTCTAGCGGTTGTAGTTCATCATCTATCATGAACTCTTGTAATAAGTTGTCAATATCCATGATTTCAGCTTGAGCCATGATGTAATTGTGAATGAATGACTAAATACTGCGCGCTATTTATAGTGTAACGCGCGGACGTCAGCGTAATCTTTAAGATCATATCTTTGCGCTGGCCTAGGCAGAAATTGTTTGTGTTTGTTTTGCAACTTTAAACCGGTGTGATTTTGCAATAAATGCGAGTGGACGTATAAAATTTATTTCAACTTGAATTAGGGGAACTCATCGTGCAGCATTGAAAAATTCAGAAGGCTAGCGGCAAGCGAACCCGCTATTGTTAATCCTTTTATCGATTTTTTAGACCCGTAACGTTGGGTAGGGTAGTATGGAAAACGCGGTACACTTGAAATAAATCGGTTTTCCGCCGTAAAAATACATGAGGTATCTTCCTCACAGCCTTATAATGTGACCCTGAAAATTGCAGCACGTTTATCGAAAGAAAAGTAAGAAATTTTATCGTATCACGCCGGCTACGGTAACACAGCGCTATACAGTCTGCAGGCAAATGCGAGTACAGCTATGCATGGCTCATGGCTCATCGGCCATGTTTTAAAATGGCGGTGTTTTTAGACGGCCATGTTGGAAAATGGCCGTGTTTTTAGACGGCCATGTTTTAAAATGGCCGTGTTTTTAGACGGCCATGTTTTAAAATGGCCGTGTTTTTAGACGGCCATGTTTTAAAATGGCCGTGTTTTTAGACGGCCATGTTTTAAAATGGCCGTGTTTTTAGACGGCCATGTTTTAAAATGGCCGTGTTTTTAGACGGCCATGTTGGAAAATGGCCGTGTTTTTAGACGGCCATGTTTTAAAATGGCCGTGTTTTTAGACGGCCATGTTGGAAAATGGCGGTGTTTTTAGGCGGCCATGTTGGATAGAAAAACGTATAAAAGGGGGTGATTTTTAGTGGTTGGGTGTATTCATTCACAACTACAATCATGGCTGCAAGACGAACCCGTATAAGTTCATTAACGAACCCGTATAAGTTCATGCGCAACACCCGTATAAGTTCATTAATAGTATCTGTGTTCAAGAAAACTGATCGTAGATATATTAATGTCGGAAGCCATAAAGCATTCTTTAGCTCGACTACATACAAGAGATATCATTCATGGGATGTTTCTTTGTTTATAGAGTTGCTTGAATTTCTCATTAAAAATATCTATGTGAAATTTGGCAACACAATATATCAGCAGCATATAGGTATTCCAATGGGTACTAATTGTGCACCCCTGTTGGCTGACCTGTATCTGTTCTCTTATGAATATGACTATATGCTGGCGCTTTCAAAAACCGATCCACTCAAAGCCCGTTCCTTCTCATTCACCAAACGCTATATAGACGATCTTCTCGCTGTGGATAATCGCTATATAAATGACGCAGTGAAGGATATATATCCACCTTCACTGGATTTGAAGGAAACTACAGATAGCCCTACAGGCACATCTTATTTAGATCTCTATCTCTATAAAAATGAAGCGGGCATTCTCTCTCGTCGACTTTATGACAAAAGAGATGATTACAATTTCGACATCGTAAACTATCCCTTTCTGGATAGTAATATTCCAGTGGGACCTGCATATGGCGTATACATATCTCGCTTAGTAGCATTTGCTAGATCCTGTGTTAAATGTGATGATTTTAATCAACGTCACAAAACATTGTTGCAGAAACTTATAAAACAGGGCTATTCCACCAAGCGCCTCCACTCAAAGTTTCTCAAATTTGGCGATACATATCGCATGCTGATAGCAAAATACGAACGTAGCGTGCAAGATCTATGGCGCTACGTTTCGTAACTTGTGTCTAATTCCGCTTAACCCGGGGCTAGGGGCCGTATGAGCCCATGTACTTCAAGATCCTCATGGTACTCATATGAACAGTCACAATCAAAGCGTGACTGAGGTACATCATTTTTAGATGACGACTCTATAACGAATATTATGGATTAAGAATACTGATCAGCGATACGGATTTGATATTTTGGAACATCATGATGTCTTGCCGGCATCATTGAAAATTGTTGACCGCTTCTCTCTTGCAGGAAACAAGCCTATGTTTATGTATACTTTTGTCTTTTTGAATTTGGTGCTAATACTGTTATATGGAAATGGAATAGGTCTTTGGATTATGGACGCGGATATTCTCTAATGGACGACGGCTGGATTATGAATGACGGACTAGACGCTTGTAATTCAACGATCCTAGAGAACATAGAGAGGTGATTACCAGTGAAGAAGATGGCGGTGGTGTGACAATAATTACAAGCTTACAGCAGGTGCATAATATTGCCCATACGTTGAGACGGCGAAGTGAAGAACAAGACGAGGAGGTCACGGCCGCTATGGAAGAAGATGAGGATGTACCTACGGACGATGAAGAACTCCCCGACCTAGAGTGGTTAAACAGTAACAGACCCCCAGCAAATACAGCGGCTACCCAAACACCAATTATAACAACGCCGGCTACCGAAACAGGAACGCCAGCCTACAACAACAACAACAACAACAACAACAACAACAACAACACCATGCTCTTGGGCCGAGGTAACCCGCCTGAACGAGCAGATTAATCACATGAGAGAAGACATGGATCAAATGGACGCTGTGAATTTTAAACTACAGCAAGACCTACATAAGGAAGAAAGTAAATCAAACTGTAGCGTGTGTACCAACGAGGAAAGCCTGTACGCCCTATTTCCGTGCGGCCATTTATGCCTATGTGAGGAATGCTGGGTAACCCTAACATGTATAGGGGAGACATGCCACTGCGCTGAAATGGACGAACTGCATTTAAAGATCAAGTGTCCCGTGTGTAGGAAGCAGGTGTCCGGGGTAAAGAGAATCTACCGCTCGTAAAAAAAAGTGTCGTAACATTTTACAAAGGCCCTTTTCAGGGCCACCCAATGTTTTCGAAAGAGAACTTCTAACTGAAAGCACAACACCAGCTCCAATCACCACACTCAATGAACACTAACACTCATTTTTGAATTTTCTACTATTTTTATTAACACAATAGAATGAACGTGTTCACCACAGTAGACTCTGGGTATTGAATTTTTTAATACAATTATACGCTATGAAGGCGCTTCAATGCACATAGAATGAACATAAAATGAACATAGAATGTAGGAATACGATAATATCTGAATGTTTTCAATGCAACAAGACTTGAAAATGTTCAATATTTATACAACAAGACTAACACAATAGAATGAACGTCTTCACCACAGTAAAACTCTGGGTATTGAATTTTTAATACAATTATACGCTATGAAGGCGCTTCAATGAACGTAGCATGTAGGAATACGGTAAATGTCTGAATGTTTTCAATGCAACAAGACTTGAAAATGTTCAATATTTATACAACAAGACTAACACAATAGAATGAACGTCTTCACCACAGTAAAACTCTGGGTATTGAATTTTTAATACAATTATACGCTATCAAGGCGCTTCAATGAACGTAGCATGTAGGAATACGGTAAATGTCTGAATGTTTTAAACACAAGACTTGAAATGTTCAATAGTTATGCAACAAGACTTGTTTGAACTCATCATCGTCTTTCCGCCCCTGGTGCACGTAGATGTAGGTAGCAATCTGTTCACGTGGAATTCTGGGAGCACAGGCAGCTTCCAATGCCAGGGCAATTTGCTCCTCGATCACGTCCTGTAGTGCCTCAGTGATCAGCGCGTATGATGGTATTATATTGTCCAGACACGTATGCGTGTTTATCGGACTGTTGTTCACACAGCCTGCACATGCTTGGATACGCAAGTGTCGAATGCGAGGTCTGACATGATCCATGAATGTGTCGATGTACTTCTTACAAATATACTGAGTCACCTGGTCAGACAGGGCTTCATGAATTATAGCTGTGAGACTCTGCAACTTCCGCCACGCCGTTATTTTCAAGGTGACGCCCTGAGGACAAGGAACACGCTCTTGCGTATCTAACCTCATTTTCCATTTCCGTATATGCATCAGGAGCTGGTCGTTGAATCTACCACAGCTGACAAAGATGTCGTCACCCACATAAAATTTCACTTCGTCACTCCCCTGCTGGTCAATGACCGCATCGACGGCGTAATCAATGGTCTGTAGTTTTAGCCAGGTGTCGAACGTTAAGGCGATATGCCTAGCTGGTCTGTCGTTAAAGGCCGGTACGTTAAAATGCACTTCTTCGTCTTTGACACTCACAGTTAAATAGGCTGAGAGCTCCCAAATGTTCGTGTGGGCTGCCTGGTAGGCCTGCTGGATAATGTTATTGAACTGCTGCACAGACATAGGAAGTTGCACCTCTTCTTCTTCTTCTTTCACTGGCTCAGGCACTTGCTGGGGCACTGGCTGAAGCACTTGCTCAGGTATTTCTAAAGGTGTTAGTCGGGGCCGTTTGGGTCGTGCACGGCGTTTGGGTGCGTACGTTTGCTAGCTGTACGCTCTTCGGTGGTGTCCATGACTAAGATATCATCATCTTGTACAACGTGGGCTTGAAGTAGATCTGCTAGTTCTTCATTTTCCGTCTTCTTCAGCCCCTCCACGAAGGCTAGAAATGCATAGGGGCCAGAGCGCAGTAGACCGTCGATGAGGGCTCTGTTTTGTCCTGAAGTGGTTTTCTCAGCCATGATATCTTCGACACGCTGTTTCAGGAGTATGTTTTCCTCCATAAGCAGATCACATAATTCGGCCACATGCTGCATCTCATCAATGAGGCGAACACGGTACTTTCGAAGCTTCACTTGCTGGGATGACTCCATGACTGTGGACTCAGGCGGGTCAAAAACGGTGTAATAGGCTGGTGAAATTGCACTGGTAAAATGAAAAGCTTCTCCACGTCTCATACAGGCAGGTAGGCAGGCAGCCAAACAGGCAGGCAGGCAGGCTAGAGGTCAGGCAGGCTGGCTAAAGGTCAGGCAGGCAGGCAGGCAGGCAGGCTGGTCAGGGTAGTCAGGTAAGTCAGAGTGCTCCGTAAGGTAGTGCAATGAATACACCCAACCACTAAAAATCATCCCCTTTTATACGTTTTTCTATCCAACATGGCCGCCTAAAAACACGGCCATTTTCCAACATGGCCGTCTAAAAACACCGCCATTTTCCAATATGGCCGTCTAAAAACACAGCCATGTTGAAAAATGGCCGTCTAAAAACACAGCCATTTTAAAACATGGCCGTCTAAAAACACGGCCATTTTCCAAAATGGCCGTCTAAAAACACGGCCATTTTAAAACATGGCCGTCTAAAAACACAGCCATTTTCCAATATGGCCGTCTAAAAACACAGCCATTTTCCAATATGGCCGTCTAAAAACACGGCCATTTTAAAACATGGCCGTCTAAAAACACAGTCATTTTCCAATATGGCCGTCTAAAAACACCGCCATTTTCCAACATGGCCGTCTAGGAAAAACCCCAGTACATCAACACACACCAACAAGTCTAGACATGTACCAAAGGCCACGCCTCTTTCAACCCAACCGGAAGTGACGTCATAGTTACATCCGGGTGAAATAAGGCTCAATATACGCTATCCCTACTACTTATGGGTCCAGACCATTAACCACTGTGGTGGACCTACCTCGCACACGAGTTTCTGTGTAGATCCGACCGGACCCCCCCTCCCCCCGCCTCGGCAAGGTCAACATAGATATAACACAGAATTGAAAAGTGATCGGAATATTCAACAAATAGCGCTTGAGATCATACTGAATTTACAGGAAACATGCTTACATAAATAATGTCACACAACTGTTTCGATCTGTATCGGCTTTAGTACTATTTGATTACAGTACCCACATCATATAAAGATAAAAAGAAGCCATATGACTTCATTGAGGCTTGGTTAGTTCTGTCTTTATCGTAAGAGCCTGGTCTCCTGTTACGGGTCAGTAAAGGGTCATGGAGATTAATTTATTGTTGTATGTGCGGCTATGCCTTATCTCCTGCCCAAAAAGCTAACCAGTGAAGAAGCACGACAATCGGCTCTGCCTTAATATACCATGCTCCATGCTGACCGGCTTTCCCGAAATCATTATCCCCTTTCGCCTCACCCCGATTATACTCAAATGCAGATCTAATGAATTTGTGTCTACAAGTCAATAACCCGCGATGGAAAAAATCATCTTCCCTGCTGTATATTTATTTGAATGCCCTTATATTCATGATTCTATTTGTCATTTATTAGTCAATTTTGGCGTAAGGTATATGCCAGAGGTTTGATAGGTTTTATTGTTATTGTCTGGTTCTTTAAGTACCGCAATAGATATTGCATGTGATTTGTCGGTAGATAGCTTTACCACAAGGTATAAATTATCAAACAACAGGATGAAAAGGGAGCAGGCGTTAACATTTAGGCTTATTTTCACGTTCCGCCATATTTAATGATATCATCAAATGATTTGCTGATATCAGCAAATCACTCGATTTGCTGATATCAGCAAATCACTCGATTTGCTGATATCACCAAATGATTTCCTGATATCATCAAATGATTTGCTGATATCATCAAACCATTTGGTGATATCGTCAAATCATTTGGTGATATCAACAAATTGACTGATTTGGTGATATCATCAAACCATTTGATGATATCAGCAAATTATTTGATGATATCATCAAATCATTTGAAGATATCAGAAAATATTTAATGATATCAGCAAATGCCGAATAAAAAGTAAAACGGCTTGCCATAAGGCCTATGGTAGTCCATCACTGTCACAATTCATATCAAAGCGGTGACCTATATATATTCCCTCGTTCGTATACAGCTATATAAAAGCCTACCATCGAGGCGCTTAACGGACCAACCTTTAATGCGATTTTTCCTTTTTATTTCCATTCCCACTACAGTTTTAAAAGGATTTGGTCAGACACCAAATCAGTTAAAATCTAGCATGCTTTGAGTTATTGCATGCGCTTCGATGATGGTTGTCCCCGTTAAATAAAATTGTGTGATAACCTTAGTCAGATTGGAAATCTCATAGAAGGGCTCCGTTTAGAGACTCGATTTTTGACCCTGATATAGTTCAACAAGTTAAGCAGAATTAAAGTTCATTCACGTTGACTTTGTCATAGTATTACAGTATAAAGTTAGACACTGAGGATATTTCTAGAATGATAGACCTGAGGTGAACATGTTTACGTTCTGTTGTATTCATGGAATTTTCTCGTAATCGTGACCGATTTATCGTAAGTGAATTATGTGACTTATCCGTTTAGTGTTTTCTCGGAGATTCTGTGATTGCAAATGGCTGCTCTACGTACAGCCCCGTATGACCTGATAGATTGGTGCATAGTGCCATCTGTACATGCATCTATGACCTGAGCGATTAGTGCGGAGCGCCATCTATACATATAGATTTTCATTGTATTCAATATTAGACATTCTTGATGTTTCTGGAATGAGAAAGCACTTGTTTATCTGGGTTAATTATGTCGAACTTTCTCGTATCTGTTATAATTGTATTAGGGTTAAATCTTACGTCATTGCTATACCGATGAAGTTTCTTGATCTGATAGAATAATCTCGAATTCCCGATAAAAGTATAAATTGCTCGAGGTTTAGTGATCATGGAGGAGATTCGAACGAGATTATACTGGCTGCTGGATTATATATTCCTGTTGGATTACTCCTGTGTTCGACCGCTGTGTACTATCTACGTAATTGAACTGACGAAAACAGCTGAGCGGTATTGGACTAGATTTCTGCACGCCGGCACGAACTGTATAGAGATTTTTACGTTAATACAGACTCGAGAGATACACCGGTATAACATTGAACAGTAAGATTTTATTTGACGTTTGTTTGCTGTATTGACCTAACTTAATTTGTATATGATTTTAGTATTGTAAATAAATATTTGTTTAATAATCGACTTCACAAATCTTTCTGTTGCGTTTTTCTATTATCGTTTAGACGTAACAACTTGCATAACCATTAACATACCAGTAATATCGTAACTGTCTCCTAGAGATTGGGGACTGCTGACCACGTTATGTGAGCTCCCCGACAAGGAAGACTGCGTTTCATTGTTTGATTTTCAATACATTGATACTACATTTTGAATACATTGAATTTCGGGGCTTATGACTGGTTCACTTTCAATGTAAAGATATGGCATTTTTAATACATTGAAATTCGAGGCTTATGGTTGATTGATTTTCAATGTACTGATATTGTATTTTCAATACATTGAAATTCGGGTAATATGATTGTTCTATTTTCAATGTATTGGAAATCTATCCCTACCAGGGTTGCCTGCGAGGTGACAAATATCTCACATCGGCGCGTGTTATAACTCAAAAGGTAGCGAGATGCCTGAATCTTTTTTTTATCCAATCGATCGCATCGAGTTAGGCACTGTTAGAATCTACATGGTCTGAAACAAATCCTCCATACATTCTGTCTCGAAAGACATATACTAATGCTACTTTTTTTAAATTTTAATAGCCCCCAATGTTATTCATGTCTGTGTCAGTAAGTCTTCAACCGATTCGAAAAAAAATTAAATCAACTTATTTGTACATCAATTGTTGTTTATGACTTTCAGCTATACACATTCTATAGAGTACTATAGTTTAGATTGGAGTGGCTGAAATGTGTTTAGAAAGAAGAGGGTTTTGGCCTACCATGGCAAGTGATGAGGTCCGCTCCAAGTATGAAGCCAGATGGGCACTCACATGTATACGATCCTTGCTGATTTATACATATGTGACTGCATTCATTGTCGTCACATTCATCAATATCTGTAAAAGGTAGAATTGAAAAGCATATACTTTGGGAACTGGAATGATTCAGGACCTCGATACAACTGTGGACTTGTGGTCCCTTTGGTCATAATATGCCATCATTCTAAAAATGGTGGACAGATAGCTGATTTGGATTGCGTCGTAACGAATAAAGAGAGAAGGGCTTAATTGCTCAAATTGGTCTAACTGGTCAGGTATGATTCATATCAGTTTGCTTCCCCCATGATAACAGTTGTGGCTAATATGAAAGTACCACTTTAGCTACAGCGTACATAATATTTATCTTAATTCTAAACATTCTTTTCTTATATCTGTTTCGATGGAATGATTAGATAGTCCATAATTGTCCTTTTATCCTTTCTGTAGACATGTGAAATGGGATCCTTGTTTGAGCATTATTGTTTAGTTGTCCATCGCACATTAGAGAAACAAATAATTTGTCACACCATATAATCCCAATATTTAACACTGCCAAAAATGGATTTCCGAGCATACATGCACTGGCTTAAGTGCCTGAGATACAGTATTAATCTTGTGAAGACTCACCGATGCATGATTTTCCAGAAATCAAAAGGAATCCGTCTGCACACGAACAGTGATGAGTGCCTATGTCGTTGCTGCAGTTATGCTGACATCCTCCGTTTTCAAACTCACATTCGTTGATATCTGTGAAACAGAAGCCATCTCCCATGGAAAGGACAAATGACAGGTCTACTTTAAATGTATGATTCATTTAGCTGTCTAACGGACGTCATTGCATAATAACGAAATAATAACGATGCGAAAAACCCAATACAATGAGTTTAGATAATTTAGTTACTTAGTTGTAATATGCTTCCAGGCTTGCATCTGGGTACACCTTGGGTTTCCCAAATCGCCGTTGCACTGAACCCCCAAACGCAGATTGAATGAGATGCGATTTCATATCGTCAACGACATTATTCTCTATCTGAATTCGACATAATTTCTGGCTAGATCTGACTGAATTTCTGGCTAGATCTGACAGAAGCCCCCAGATACTACACCATGGTTACGAATCGTTTTGGGCGTCTCCAATACAAACAACTCATGCTTTGAATCACAACCCGAAGTTGAAATTTTCCGAACGATTTTTGCCAGGCCCCGAAAGACATTCCAGGAATCTGAACATATGTGGACTAACAGAATTCCGTGTGTTTGTTCGTGAATTATGGCCACAGTTTAATTAAAATTAAACTCTTGAAAATGATTTTGGAAAAGGACCCAACGCCCGTTACGAGGCAAATATTTCATTCCATGTTTTTATGTATACGGTAATCCCAAGTTGGTTCCCCGTTTTTTAGTTCTACGGAGAAAGCGTGTACGGCATGTGATACCCTAACTGTAAGAATGTAGAGCATCCTCTGTACCAGTGCGATATAGATATTATTGCACCAGAGGTCTATAGAGGTTCAGGCTAGATTTGATATGGGTGGATATTAGTCTGTCTACATAATCCGGCAATACTAAAGGCAATAAATAAAAACGTGTGTTATTAAACCGGAGAAGTATGTAGTCATTCAGTTCCGTCAGGGTTAAAAGTTTTATAACGCGAATAGCTCTTTTCTGGAGTATTGTCAAAGGAAAAAGATTTGCGGAATAGATGTGGCCACGGAGAAATTTGTAACGGAAACGATACGAAAACGCCATTTAACAATGAAGAATAATATCTTTTTCATACAGTCTTTCGTGTGGTTAATAACACCAATATTTCTACTGATTTTCTCACACATCTCATTATATGAATATGCCAATAGAGTTTATCATTCAAATATATTTGCGGGAATTAAAAACTGGCAACGATTTTCATTACATCTCAATTGAATTTCTCAATTTGACTTCGGGTGTTATATTGTGTGCATTGCGTTTGTTTGGTTTTGTACGTATAGTTTTAGTTTTCACAATTTCGGTCGAAGGATCTTCCGTCAGAATCGTCCGTCTGACTGTCTGTCCATCATCAACGTTACTGCGACATTTTGAAGGATTATAGCTAGCCTTTTCGAATTTATACCACAGATGCATCTGGTTATTGACCAAAGCTTCATTGAAGATGACTGACCTTGACCTATTTTTTGAAGGTCAAATCATATGGTAAAATTATATTTAAGGCTGAGCACAGTAGTTTTATAGCCAAGCCTTCCAAATTCGTATGCAGCCTATCAAACGACTTTGACCTATTTTCTCAAGATCAAATTATAGAGCGAAAGTGGAAAATATTATATTCAGTACACATCTCTTGACGGATTACAGCCATCCTTTCCAAATCCACACTGCTGATGCATTTTCTTATTGACCGGAATCATATTTAACATGACTGACCTTGACCTATTTTCCATGTTTAAATTATATGGTAATATTGTCAGCACGATATGTCTTGAAGCTTCAGTACTAACTTTTCTAGATTTATAAATAAATAATAAAATCTGCTTACTGACCGTATGAAGACGACTGACGACCTATTTCCTAAGGTCAACGTTTCTCAAAAGCTTGTCCAACAATATACAGGTATGTTGAACCAGGAACATACTGAAGATGATCCATCGTGACCTATTTTTAAGATAAAATTATCTGACAAATGTTACAATATCTTTTATAATATGATCGATTATTAGCCAGAACCTTATCAAGGGTGAATGACATTAATTTACTCCTCCCACAGTACCTTTCAGATAAAATACCTGTAGTTCAAATTATATATCAGGAAGAATCCTAGCTAGGTCTTCCATATGTGTACACCACGCATGAATTTAGTGATAAGACTCTATTCAATCTATAATAACTAACTTAACCATCTAGTTTTCAAACAAAGCAGTATACGCATAACAAACACTGGACTGTGATCAAACTTGGTAAATCACTTCTCTCGCCGCACCAGTAACTGCTTCAAGTCATTCCAACTAATTGTTGGGGGGATCTGGCATCAGCAGTTATCAGACTGTCGTTATCGCTTAGTGTTTCCCTAAAACGGTGACCTGCTTCTCTTAGTTCAAATTAAATACATCTTCAAGCGATAAATTCGTCAACCGAAAAAGATAGCCAAATGAGATAGATGCTGAACGGCATCGCGCATCCATATTTTGCTTGCAATTCCAAGTATGGGACGCTATGGTCGAATGGAAATGTGCATTCCTTTCGAATAGACAGTCAAGGTTGAATGTGAAAAGGTCATGCCGTGGGACTTTTGTTTGAGTCACAGAACATGGACGGCGATTTTTTTATATAAGGCTATGACATCCCCAAACCGTATTTCTGGAAAGAAACCGTGTCAAATTTGGTCAAGGGGTTACAGCTAGTGTTCGTGTGTGAAAATGTAGTAAATACCACTAGACGAGATGTGTGAATATCATAATGCAGAGAAAATATGGGAAATAATATACTGCAAATAGAAGAAATCACCATAATTGACGGCCACGTACAGTCATAGTCGTCTACTTACCGCTGCATGAGGGTCTCTCGAATCCTGCCAAACACTGGCAGATGTTCGGAGCGGAGCACGTGCCGCCATTCGGACAAAGTCCCATTGCAAGATCTTCGTGACAAAGAGCTAGAGAAAACGAAACGAAATATTTTATCCTAGGAATGAATCGTTCTTCTAAAATGCTGAATATTTTAATTCGTATCAACAAAACAAACACATACACACAGATATATATATAAGGGTGCATATGGAATGTAATACCTTTCAGTGATGTCATCAAATTTGTGCTGTAATTTCAATCAAACCAGCCGGGGGGGGGCGGCATTATGGTCCCCAAACAAACAAAATGAGAGCAGACACTCCGTGATTTCGTAGTTTATCACGTTTAAGCCCTTATCAGTCTATTAACATAGCTCACCGAGCAGAGGATTACGGGTGAATTCAAAATGGCGGCCATTTTCTCATTTTTCTTTAAAAGTCCTGATTTTCTGCGAGGAAAAGCGGACAAAAGCTATTTTATCATGCAGTTTGACGAAAAAATTACACAAATAAAAAATCGAAAAATCTGTCGAAAATCGACCAAAAATGTCTTTCTTGAAAATGGCATCACTATGACGTCATCAAGGCGACTGTCTTAGATTTTTTTGTACATTTGCTGATATAGCTTGACCCAAGGGTATAGTCCCTAGATCAAGGGATAAGAATAAAATTTTAAGGGGGGGGGGGGATAAAATGACTCACAAACAGTCCCAAATATCCCAGGCCAGATAGAGTTAATGTTAGGCAATTTATTGCTCACTTTCTATTTCTGTAGCTAATTTCGAGTGGTACTGTTTTGTCAAGAAGATTCTCAGTTATTGAGGCTCAAACTCTTCATGGACGACGGCTGAATATTGAATGTAGAATCTGAATGTCATACCCCAAATGGGAACAAAGTCCAAAGTTCTCATCTGTTCCATTTTTCCTTTCAACTGTTGTCACGAGGTTGAACTCTGATTATCGAAAACTTATTATTACTTATCATGTAATTGTTTAATATCTGAAGGGCATATATGGATTTGTCCTACTAATGTGTTAGATTCTGGTGATCGAAGTTCTATCTCTGTGGATATAGTAAACCACAACAGATACAATGAATGTTACTCATAATATTTTCCCCTATCTTGCGTTCACGTTCTAATGACGGTAATTCTAATAAATTCTAATTAGTAGGTTTGCTAAAAATTCATCTGAAACAATATAAATCTATTAGTTTTAGAGGAGTAACTAATTTCACACGCCTGTATGAGTCTAGGTTGTCTTTCTATGTGGATTAAGAATACTGATCGGCGACATCGACTTGATATATTTTTGTAACATTATGATGTCTTGCAGGCATCACTGCAAACTGCTGCCTGCTTCTCTCTTGCAGGAAACTAGCATATTTTTATGTAAACTATGTTTGTGTTTCTTTGGTTCTAATACTATTTTATGAATTAGGTCCTTGGATCTTGGACGCGGAAATTCTTCAATGGACGATGGCTGAATATCGAATGAGGGATAAGTTGAAAGTTAACCTTTGCAAGTTTTTCCATCATCCCATAAGTCATAATGCTTTGGACAGTCACAATCATAGCTTCCCGGTACATTCTTGCACGTCCTTGAACAACCTCCGTTATTCATAACGCATTCGTCGATGTCTGAAAAATTTCAACACATGGATTACATAAGGCACAGTATGCAACAAACTCAAGTTCTCTACCTATACCGAATACACAGATACAACAATAGATGAAGGAGGGACGATGTTAAATGGAGGACGTTGGTGGTTGATTGAATGATGATGATGATGATGATGATGATGATGATGATGATGGACGAATCGAGGATGCTATTGCATGACTGGGGATAAATCAGTGAAGCAATTACTAAGCCTCGCTCTTCATTCCGCATTGTTCACATCTCACGATAATATAGTGATGAGTAAATGACAACCTCTTCAGAGATCAACTCAATAATTATTGGATGTTGGTAGTAGTATAAGAAACGCTGACCAAGAGACATAGACAGGCGTGATAACCATTCCCCCACCATTTCATCCTCAGTCATTTCCAATTCATCCATATTCCCTTAATAGTCATCTATCATTATCCCCCATTCATCCCTACCCTCAACCTCATCCTCATCCTTCATTCGATCATCTCTGTCCTTGATCGCTGCACCCTATACATACGTATCCTAGTTGTTATTTAAGTCTTGACTTCTCACCTTCACAAGTTCTCCCATCTGTTCTCAAGCGATATCCCAACTCACACTCACAGTGGAATGAACCGTGCGTATTCACACATTTCTGATCACAGTCCGTTTCCACCGCGCACTCATCGACGTCTGTAACAAAATAACAGTGCTAATTAAGTGACTTTAGTGGATGTTCTTGAAACTAAATGCTGCTTTTCCACATACTGCCGTTTAGTCTTTTAATGATTCAACGTTGTAAATGAATGATAATATTTAAGTTCACAGTCCTACACAAGTGAAGCAATCAACCATTAGACCCCCCTCCCCCACCTCACCCGCGAGAGGAAACTCTCACTCTAAATCCAGATAAGTGCGCGTAAAACACGTGCGGGATCGAGTTTTATTTTCAAAACAAATCGTGGGACTGACCCCATGCAAGCAGATGCAATCCACAATACAAGATGTTTTCAAGCTACAACCAAAGTTAAGAGCTTTTTGACTATGGTTTGATGATGTGTCCCCATACATCGAGCCATTGAAGCTCTGACACTGGAAGAAATGCAAACTGCTGTGAACAATGACCCATCTCACAAAGAAGTTATGGATCTCACTACGTTGAACTGTTAGTCAACCCTAGTGACAGTAGGATTGCAGATTCGTTATGCCCACCTGAACTTCAGCGTAGAGTGTGTCAACTAGCACATGATGGCAATCAAGGAATTGTCAAAACAAAATCCTTTCGTCTACAGATTGTTTGATTTTCCCGTATAGATGCACTGGACGTGTTGGTCATTTGAAACGGTCTGATATGGCGGTTTACAGCTTCAGTCGTTATAGACCGCTCAAAATGACAGATCTTACACACATACCGTGAGACAAATTTAGCATAGATTTCATTGGACCGCTGTCATCTGGCGACTGCGTTTTAGCAGTGTATGTACGATGAAAAGCACAGATTTGGAATTCCATGGAATTCCAAGGGCACTGGAAACCGAAGATTTGTCCCCCATTCTACGGTGTAGAATACCTTCAATTTGCTCAATACTATGGATTTCGTCATAGAAAAATCACACCATATTCGTCCCGCGCTAATAGTGAAACGGAATGGTTCCTGAGACCAGCGAACGCTGACACAGAACCATGGGCACAGTGATTCTGAAAGAAACAATGGTGCAACGCCACACACTTGCAAATCGCCAGTTGAACTGTTCTTCAGATATTGAGTCAGAAATAATCAAACCTGTCTAAGCGAAAGACAACAAATCAAAATTGAAGATGAAGAAGCACGCCGTCGATCGTGCTAAGGCTAAACCAAACGTCACGTGAAATTCTTTCTTCGTTGCATGGTGAGGCGTTATCGAATGATTGACTTTCACCATCCAATATAGCATTTCGCATATTAAATGAAATAACATGGTAACTTCGTTTATTCAGTTTGACGAACTGTGTCGATACGAGCGAAAAGTAAAGCGATAATAACCATAATATATCTCTGTCCGCAAAAAATATAACTGTTCCATACTCAAGTGAACTGTATGACATGACATGACAAGCCGAGTGAGTGAGTGAGTAGGATTTAACGTCGTTTTCAACATTGTTTCAGTCATATCACGACGGTGCCTACTTGTGCCAGAACACGAGAGTGTCCACAGTTCTTATTATTCTGGACACTGATCAGCCCAGCCAGTACAGCACCCGGTCACCCATCCAAGTATTGACCGAGCTCAACGCTGCTTAACTTCGGTGATCCGACGAGAACCGGTGTGCCCAACGTGATGCGCCGTACCCCATGACAAGCCGATAAAGCTATGAAACAATATACAGTAAAGATACGTATACAATGGTATAAACCATCCATGCAATGTGAGATAATATTCAGAATGCTAACATTTGTTTGATATGTTTATTTTAACCCCACCCGTCATCGCAATTGTACAGAAGCTGTCAAGTACAAGTTCTTGCCATTCTAAGGGTATGGTAGGAGTGTTGTATATACTCCAGTCGGATATAGAATTTAAAAGTTACACAGTTTTGAACCGAGGCAATGCCGTTTTGGTGTTAGTCCTCTGATCTTTGTTATTGTGATGTGCTTAATATAAATTTAATGAATGTTCCAGAGTTGATGATTGATTTCATGATGTCTCACCTTCACAGCTTCTCCCATCTGTTCCCAAGCGATATCCCTCCGGGCACTCGCAGTGAAATGAACCGTGCGTATTTACACATTTCTGATCACAGTCTGCAGACACTGTGCACTCATCGATGTCTGTAACGCAAATATTAGCGCGTACATGTCTATTGAAAGAAGAAACAATATGTTATTCTGCCTATGTCCATTGACTTTCCAATTTAGAATGAACTTGAGTAAAACATATATTAATGTGCCAACAAGAATATATATGGACTGTTGATAAGTTAATCCGTGTTTGTGCTCAGTAATAATTATCATGAATTATTGTAAACCAGATGCCAAACATCTAATAGGTCTACTTCATTTCAGCCAGTGCAGTCTTACCATCACAGTGTGGGGACTGAAACCCTTCTGTGCAATTGCAGTAGTCTGGCTTCACGCACGTGCCTCCATTTGGACAGACTCCACCGACTCGTTGCTGACAAACGGCTGTAGAAATGAGAACGGATAACTTATACAATCTTTTGAAAAATCGCTATCTCGGTAACGTTGCTATTAAACATCAGAATGAATTAGCGCCCAAAACTTGACAACTAGTATACTATGTGTATGTTCGCATCAGTTCAGTCATAAATATATGGATACTCACATAATACATTTCATTTTCTCCTAAATGTTATCCACGTAAGTGCATGGAGGTTAACTAAGTACATAGTGGGTATGTACTCCTACCTCGCCTGGCCCTAACCCTAGTGCTCTCTGAACGTGCTATCAGATTTCCCTTTCTCCTGGCTTCTGTTCCCTTGCTCCGGTTCCCCTACCACCCTTTGCTCTTAGTTCCCGCCCCTAGCTCCCAGCTAACCTTCCACCCCAACATTCAAGGGACACGAGCAGCTTCTGGGGGTAAAAACGCAAAGGGTCATGAGCATAAAACTTGCGTGGTGATGGATGACCCCCACATTTTGTCGATCTTGCATTGAATGTTCCATTTTTCAATCCTTTATATTACTGAAAGAAACTATCTAGAAGCAGTGTTCTCCTTCGTCGCGTGACTGTACATGAAAGATGGATCCGAGATTTTATCGCAGGGAGCACTTATGGAAGGACTTGAGCCGCACAGATGTGTCACACAGACTCACCTTACGTACTTTCCAGAAGAATACCCGGATATTCGGCGTACAAACTGTAGCGACACGAATGTTTGACAGATATTTTAAAGTCTCATAGCAGGAAGCATAGTCATTTCCTCGATGAAATAATCATATGCAGTTCGAGGGATTTTGACTAATTTAGTGTTCCTGTTGCAGTTCCGATGCAGCTAAGCAAACCGGAAAATCCTTGCGAGACTGAAAAACCACCCCTATCATACTGAAGGAATCAATGTGGTTAGTGGTACCTGTATTGTTTTGTCATAGATTAATCACTCGGATAATGCACTCATCGCTTCCACGGAAAGAAGTATTCTTTTTATCAGCAGGATTCAATTACAAATGTATTTACAAGATGTATTCGAACATATTGATAAAAACAAGCTAATTTCTCGTAAGAGAACCAATAAGTATTGATATTGATATATTTCATGGTTGTAACAAGTTTCTGGCTGTTATATAATTCCAGCGATTACTCACGTTCGCAGAAAAATCCACGCGACAAATGGTAACCATCTTCACAAGAGCAGTTGTATGAGCCAATAATGTTGTTACATGTCTGACTACATCGCCCATTGTTGATAGCGCACTCGTCTATATCTACAGATGATACAGAAGAAATTTTCAGATGCAAGCCGACATGAAAGAAATTCGGCCTTGAACTGTCTAACTGACCGTTCTACTGTCTAACTGACCGTTCTACTGTCTAACTGACCGTTCTAGTTTGGATGATCTTGATTTAACTATGTGTGGGTATTCTGGCTAACCATCTTGAGCATGTTGAAGCCTCTATGTACGGGTAACGATTAGATCTCAATAAACCCCTAGTTACAGTAACTAGGGATACTGCAGAGTTGGGCAACTGTTGTCCGTACTCCCGAAAACATAGAGTACGTAGTGTCACCAGAACTCCAATTACATAAGTGAGGCTAATATATACTAAAGAATCGCTGCAATCAACTCTTACCGGAACAGTTGGGTAATGCGAAACCTGGTCTGCAGACACAATCATCAGGGCTGACGCATTCATTGTCATGTAAACAGGTTCCTGTTGGCTCAATTCCATAGCACGAGGCTTAAAAAAGGAACCAAGGTTAATCATGAACAATGCCAGCACAATTCTATATATCTCGATCACTCAGAAAAGTAAGAGTTCTTTGTATGGAAGGTATTCAGGAACACCGGTGTTATGGTTACCAATTTCTTTATCCTTTATCCTTGTGATCGACGTTTCAATGTAGATTCTAACATGTCCAAAGATCATATATTATGGATTAAAATGTCACCATTCAAAATCAGGGGACTTTTCCCGGAGATGTTTATCCACGTTAGAAAGCACTAGTGTGCTACCTTGGAACTTCTTGCTTAATGTTAGAGAATATACACTTGCCAGATTCTATCTAAATGCAATTAAAATGATAAGCAACGATGCAGTGACTGGGGGATACGAGAGGAGCTTATTGACGCCATTTCCTATACGGATATATGCCTACACAGCGAAAATAATAACTATCAATTAAGCATTGGTGTGAAAGCCAAATTATTTTATTGGATATTTGTGGCCGACATATCACGTGCAATAGTTCAATAGCATACTGGCATAACATTATCAGAGAGACCACACTGTCAGGCCACAAAGTTCCTTCACTTCGCGAGTTCACGTGTTATCGTTCTAATATCTTTTGCGCAGAGACTCGGTTTGATATGTAGCATATATGCTCTACATGTTCTGGCCTGAACGAGTCTGTTTCAGTTGTTTTTATTTTCGTCTTCGGGTTTAACCTGTAGAAGTTTGAGTTATAGTAGTCGTTTGAACGCATTTATATAAAAAACTAAATAACTGAAGTTGAGAAATTTCTAAGAGAAAATTTGAAAACCCGAAGCACGTCTTCGATTATATATGATTACCCTGATTTTCCAAACGTCCATTTTCCATGAAAGCTAAAAGTTAAAAGCGACAAATGAAGAAGACGGTAATTTCGTATGTTGTTTCAATCCAATTAAAATGAATTGTACATCCAGATCAGTAACTTCAAAATGCCTAAAAATAAATTGCACGCATCTGTACATCTTCAAAAATATACACATTTTAATTGGATTCCATTGTTACAATATGTAATCCAGCCAATCTATATGAGCAAGCTCGCTATCTTAAGTCATTACCCAGAATGCAGTTGTCCGGATCATTCGGAGCGGAGTGCCAATTCTCGCAGCATCTGTATTTTGTAACATACTGATAGAGTGTAAGCGTTCTGAAAAGAAAGAATCCTTTTAGACAGATCATGTTACAGAGAATATTATTGTCATGTTGCAGGGAATAATAATATCAATATACATGGATTTATCTACGATATCACAGGTTGTCAACTAGTGGTGCAGAATTTGACGGGATTTATCATTACCTTATACATGTACAAGTTACCTGGTCAGTCACTAGAATAGTTTCCAATTGCTACCAATGTCGTGTAATCTTTATCAAATCTAATGGGGTTGATCAATATCTATCTGAAAATAAAAATATCCGACATTTATGAACCATATAACAGTTTATCGAAGAAACTGAAAGATTTTGAACTCTTATCGAGCGGGGTGGCGTAGTGATGTACTGTCACATGCGCTCTTTTTGCTGAACATTTGATTCCCATCCGGTTCAACAACCATGTATAGACTATATATAATAGTTAACGAATGAGACTGAGAATTCAAGCTGTATGAACACTAATATTCGTGAAAATTGTATACCGAGTTCGCGAAGCGAACGAGATGTACAATTTGCAAGGACTGACTTACAAAAGGGATATATGCGACTTTCGCGAGGTATTTTTTCTTGTGGAAATCTAACGGAATTTGCATTTGTATGGTTGTTCGAACTGCAGGAGTACATATATGTTAGAAAGGAATTGGTGAAACACTATAGAGAACACGTCAATCCTTACTGGGTTGGGGGAAACATTATCCCCCCCCCCCCACCATCAAGGTTTATCAAGTTGGAGCAATTTTGAGCCTACTTATTTAATTTACGAGAAGAGGATCATGGGTACATTAAAATGGAGTTTATGTGGGGCACCGGAAAAGTGATGTTTTGGACACGTTTCTTCAAAACTTCTGCTTGTTGTGAGGAAAATTGGGCAAAAACAATTCCATTTCACATGAGATTAATATTTACAAATTCGTCATGCAGTTTTTGGAAGAAGCACATAAATACAAAAGGTTTTTGGTAGGACTTGACCCAAGGGTATGATGAGATAAGTTTCAGTTCCTTCGCTCAAGGGGTAAGGACCCTATTTAGAGGTGCTAGGCCTGGACAGTTCCCAAAAAGCGCAGGCCAGATATAGTTAAACCCATAGATGCATTTTTTCTTTGTCAATATTTTGAAATAATCACGTTCCCGCAAGCTGAAAATTCAGACATATTAGACCGTGGAATATTAACTGTTGATATTTTAATGAACGGATGGTTATACAAATTGTAAATTGCTGATATGCAAATCACTCATTCCATCACTAAAGTAGCCTGTGTATATGGGAACACGAGTCCTAAGTCTGGTTCCTACATGTATCACACTACTTACATGTACTACTTATATGCTTTGTCACAACATCAATAACTGGACTTGTGTTTCTCTTGAAGCAGGTATAGGCGTATGTGTGGTGGGGTGTTCTGAGTAAGATCTATCAGTAAGATCTATCAGTAAGATCTATCAGTTACTGTCCAACTTACTAGTTACCATTCTCATGATGAGACAATAGAATGAACTTATCGACAGTAAATGTCTGAATGTAAAGACCATTCATTTATAGGTTATATGATTGTCTTTTTGAATTTGGTGCTCATGCTGTTATACGGAATATGGAATAGGTTTTTGGATTATGGACGCGGATATTCTTTAGTGAACGACGGCTGAATTATGAATGACGGACCAGGCGCTTGTAATTTCTCATCGGTTGGGAGGCTAACGTCAGCACTTCATTTTCCTCACACCAATAATTATCTGTCTGCTTCATTTTAAATTCCAACAGCATCTTGTCAATACGATAGTCTCTCTCCTCCCTCTATTATGACTCCGGGTACAATCGCCCCATTGTTTCCTTCTCACCATATCGATATTCTTTCGTTAAAATAACCCGCGAAAAGTACGATGCATCGCTTTGCAACTGTCTTAGACCTGCATCATTTGAGCGACTGGTTCTGCAAGGACCAGAATAGTTCTACAAGGACCAGAATGACCAATCAAGGTAATTTATACCAGCCAATGCCGCCGCCAGCACCCCGAATTATTCACGTATTAAGATATTGAGGCGTTTCTCCTCAATCTTTTGTTTATTGTACTCGCCGGTACGGCGGATTCGGACACATCTTCTCGTTCCTCGATTCAAAGGAACCACTTTCCGTAATTTTCGATCCCCTCCTGAACAACAAATGTCTTAATTCATTTCATACGATCCTCTATCTTGTCGTAGGATTCAAAATGAAAAACCGCAATACCCGCAAGGAAGTACCCAGCTTTTCGAAAAATGGTATACAGGAAGTACGGGTAAAACTAACCTCTGATACTTTTGACCACTTTCGAAAACCCATAGAAACGGCTTGCTATTAGACAGAGATAAAACCCGAGAATTTGGGGAAACATAACTTTATTCTCAACACCTGACCTATTGGCTATACCTTCACTTTTGGTCAACAATGGAACCCGATAATTCTGTGTTAAATGAAAGAATGGTTCTCCTATACTCTCATGTGTGGCTGTCCTAGGTCAACTACAATATTCAACTGCTTCGCTTTCCATTTGTATCATCCCAGGCATCTTCAATGTTTAACATTAGTGGTTTCCTTTTGGTCCCGCTGAGCAGCCTTATGTCGCTCACCTCGATCAGTGACGTTCCGTCAAAAGCCCACAATGAGACCGGAAACAATGAGTTGTTAAACTAGACAAGACAACCCTTGTTACTTCAAGAGATACTCGCGGTCGGTTAGTATTGGTGTTCCCCGTCATACTCTATACGACCAATACATATAACCACCGCAGTTAGTATCCTACCTTCATATTCATGCCTGGCCACAAGGCTTACAGCACGGGTTCGATCGGACGATGCTGTTCCATGGATTTGCTTAAATTAATTAGAGGGCAATCGTACTGGCAAAGATCCAATGGAGGTAGATTGCGAATTAAGTCTCAAGAAAATAAGTAGACTCAGGAATGAACGGGAAAATATTCACAGAGTCAATTAAATTAGCCAGAAATATTTTCATGTTTTCCTCCGTGCACCAACAATTTTGGAGAAGGAAGGATTTTAATTATACAGGGAGAGAGGAGAGCAAAAAACACTAAAACACTACTAAACCACTCCCCTTTTGACCATTCCCGTTCTGACCAACTTACTATCTCATTGCATACTTGCAATACTTATGTATTTCGTTTGGAGGGGAAATACATCACTCACCTGTAAGCTGTACATCGAAACCATTTTAAGGCAGTTACACCACAGCGTTCAGTTGTTCTGTGTTTCTCGGTGTAACTGGTCGAGGCAAGGTACGAACATACGTGTGCCCTGCAAAACAGAAAACAGATTTCACAGCGACAAATGATGATCTTGTCTACAGATTAATGAAAGTTACCTAACATGATCTGTTGGAAGAAAATCAGAACAAATAAAAATAAATAACAAAAATTGCATAGTTATGTGCAGATTTTTTTGATTTTTTTTGCATCACACGTTATGGTATAACTGGCAAGCAAAAAATGTAGGCCCATTCAATTTATATAGCAGACTGGCTTACAACATTGCATTTTAAAATCTGTCTACAATGAAGCTTGTCAAAAATCAATAGTTAACTCCTTATTATTCCGCTCTTTGCAATAACAAACCGAACCCTAAAATAAAATGGCCACAATTACTTCATTACATTATACTGATAATATATAACGATTGACATAACTTTGTATATCGCTACATGTAATACTCCGAGTACAGATGTTTCATGTGCCAAGGATCAATTACATTGTGCGACGCACCAATGTATTGGTGTCCAAGCGACATTAATGACCTTTGTCCTAGTGAACATCAATAAATTATGACATTACTCTATAAAACTGATACATGAAACAACTATTACGGAGTATGCGGAGCTAACTATTGACTGCTGACAAGCTCCAAAATAGGCGACTAATTAAAATGGACAGACTTTAATATTGTTTCACATAGATATAGACGTTCTCTTCTTTTCTCAGATTGTATACAGAATGGGCAAACAAGAAAAGGGAATCTTTGGAAATCCGGTTTAACGTATCGATTTCCCAATCATTCATGGCATCCCAGCAAGCATTTTCTGCTTTTCTTTCTGTAGATTTCAATTACAAAAGTATATATGCTCGTTTCTAAAGAAAAGAAGTTCTGCACAATATTCCAGTGACGCCTTTCGTCCTTAGTCCGATAAACTGCTAGTATTCGTTTGCCAAAATGAATTAGAAGTACATAAATGACCGTTTTTCAGAAAAAATCAATGGTTTCAAAACCCGGTTATCTTCCACATGTTCTCTAATACTTGCCAAGTGAAATGAAAGCTATCTGATTTGAATATTCCGCGAAAATTCAGCATTACTGAACGCTAAACGTTAATTCGACTGTTTATTTGTCACTGACCACAATAATGCATGTGATGTTGTTGTCTATGGCGTCATTTAGAATCGGTCACGTTGGCGGTCCTTCTTGTGAGCGCCGGCTGTTTTTTAGTGTGAACCACGCAGAGAGGATTGTTTTCTCTCGCGATTTATTTTTTCGAACGCTAAAGATAGAATGTTACAGTCGACAACACTTTTTCGTTGCAAGGTACCAAACCATGTGAGCATCTAAACTAATTTCCCTCTCTAGTCCTGAAGGGCCGCTACCTATGGCTAATTCCACTAATACCGGATGTATGGTAAAGCTGGAACTTGATACCATGCATTGTATAGAGTTGCTATCGTATCCACCCCTTGTAATGCATGATCGTTGAATTGGTTCACTTTATTCGAATACTATTCATTTATGTACCACTCAGTCATGTTCAGTTTCATGTTGGTAAACTCTTGCTACTGCACGGAAATTCCAACGAAGTAGGCTCTCATTTGCAAATTGTCTGGTGAGTCAGTCCATCCGTATTCTTTCTCCAGCAAAATAAGCAAGTTTCATATCAATAGCCCAAAATGAAATGACTACTTTGAGCTCATACTTTTGGATTCTTGGTACAGTACGGGTCCCAGTACAATGACTTTGACATACTGACTTCAAACTCATTAGGTTTCATTGAATCCACGAGGTTAGGCTTGATGCCAAGTTTGCATACCTTAATTTCTGTCAATGGGGTTTGGCCAGAAACGTTGCAGTAGATAAGTTCGTATTGGTATAGTTATCCTGTATGGATTACTTGTCCAAGTGTCGATATTTAAGCCTATCTGGCCTGTGCGATTTGGGGTGTACCGCAGCGGGGAGGGGGGTGGGGTGGGGTGGGGGGCGGAAAGTGCCCCCCTATATATTTTCGCTATCGCTAAGGCTAGAAAGCTGAAACTTACCACACTATATCTTTGGGTCACGCTCTACAAGAAAATATAAAACAAATCCAAGATGGCCGACGCGATGACGTCACTGTGACGTCATTTTTGACCATTTTTGGACGATTTTTTATTTTTGTTTTTTCTTCGCATAAACTGCATTATAATTAGTAAACAATAATCTGATATGAAATAAAATAGGTTTTACCCACTTTTCCATACAGAAATGCAATTTTTTTAAAGAAATATGAGGAAAACATCACCTTTCTGGTACCCCACATGGCCGCCATTTTGAATGTACCCATGATCCTCTGCTCGGGGGGTCATGCAAATAGGCTCAAAATGACCGCAATAAGATAATCTAAAAAGTCACGGAGTTTCAGCTCTCAATTTTTTGTTGTTCCGGAGATAGGAGGAAAAAAAACACAGGAGGGGGGGGGCGGAAAGTGCCTCCCCCCCCCCCCAGGCCAGGTAGGGCAACTCGCAAGTATTTTGTTGACGACGGCTGATTATCAATTGTCATATTTGCCGGTTATAACGAAATGATCGTGGAAGGTATGGGGTGCACACTCTACAACACTTCATAGGCAGAACGGCATAATACATTTCTATGTGCTTTTATAAAACTTGAAATATACAGGAAAACAGGAGGAAATAGACATGCACTCAAAAGTTGTTATATCCCACTATTTCAAGGCATTGTGATAGTGGCCACTCTGTCGTTGACTGTATGGTTATCACGAGAGAAGCTGAATCACTCTTGTTGAGTATTTCGGTGGAATAAATTGAGTAAATTAAAAAAATATTGATTTAAGATTAATGCCCTAAATCAGACGAAATAAACATAAAAAGCGCATGTTTGCGAATTTGCTATCATGCTTTGCACAGAAGATAATAGAAATAAATTGAGATTGACCCAAGTAGATCAGCTATACACTCAGGTAGTTTCACCTCTCATATATGTATTCTGTTATGGAGTTACGGTGAAAATGTTCATAGAAAATGCGTTTATTTCATCCAAAATAGCGCAACGGTGCCTGGCGCATGCGCAGAACTGTTATGGGAGCAAATTGTACTGAGCAATACTTAAGGAATAGTTTGGGCAGTGGGTAACCTATGGTGTATCAGTTGATGTAAGGGTGCGATATAATCAGCGTACTTATTATATTATATTCACCACACTCCCCACGAGAACATTTCAAGCTCCGGAACAAGCAGACATTGCGGGCAGGAATTTTGTGACTTTTCTGCGTTTTATATTGGGGTCATTTTATGCATATTTACCTAGTCATAAGCAGACATTGCGGGCAGGAATTTTGTGACTTTTCTGCGTTTTATATTGGGGTCATTTTATGCATATTTACCTAGTCATAAGTAACGGCCATCTTGACTTTTTTTTGCATTTTCTGGTTGAGATGGATCTAAAAATTCAGCGTGGAATTTTCAGCCCTCTAGCATAATGGATAATGAAAATATTAGTCTCCCCGTTCTAAGCCATGGTACACCTCAAATCGTTCAAACTACATAGCGCTTAAGGGTGACTGTGTGTAACGTCTATCGTTTCAATGATGTGACAGCGTAGTGTCGGTTGAATTTTCGTATAGTCAAGGTTAGTATACAACTCTACATGTTAATAAGCTCTTCAAATCATTAGCAGTATTTAATGAATTAAATCCTATTTGCCGCCAGCATCAAAGGGCGCCCAGCCTGGAACTACCTTATTTGATAAAGTATCAGAGCAGTCTAGCTGTAAGTTCCGTGCTTGGTGAGACGCATTTACAATATCATTACATACAGATCGAAATATGACAATTTATTCAATTTTCATTCACATTGTACCAAAAACTGTGCCCCCGTCTCAAACTACTTCACCTCCGAAGATGTTATAAGACGTTTAAAATTGTTCAAAAGTGCGAAAATGCTCTAATATTTGCTATGAATGTCACATCGAGACCGTCTTTACTGCCAAAAACAAACGGTACTCCATTCTGTGAGCTAATTCGTCTTCCATATTTATCATCCCTTCGCTCACTGTCGATTTCTAGCGGTGTTGGCCTCCTTTTGAAAACAGATGTTCGGCTCCACAACGTCACTTTTCATCGTCTAAATTCTCGATCACAATATTACAGATACATTATACAAGCGTCTGGTCCGTCATTCATAATTCAACCGTCGTCCAATAGAGAATATCCGCGTCCATAATCCAAAGACCTATTCCATATTCCATATAACAGTATTAGCACCAAATTCAAAAAGGCAATCATAGTATACATAAACATAGGCTTGTTTCCTGAGAACCATAGTGTTGGAAAATTCCTCGTGACGTTTCTGAACTTTCCATATTTATCCCAATCCAGCAGCTTTGACCTTGTTTGAAAACGAAAGTGCGCGGAATTGGCTCCAAACTGGTTTATCTTGGAAAGGCAAATTGTTGTTCGACAGGATATCTGAACTGTGACAGAAACAGACAATATTTTATCTTCGGTAATAATGAATATTAATAGTATTTCATTCGACTTGAATATTTTTCTTTTTCAAGTTCTTGTTGGTCTCTGGTGGAAATTTCTATTAAGTTCTAGTCGCATTATAATTGCCTTACCCTCCACGCTTTTGGCTGTCGATATCCACAAAGAAAGCTATACAGATGGCAACAAACAGAAGACGACGTGAATCAACTACGGTTCTCATTTCTGTGGACCCTGAAAGTATGAGAGCAGATCATTGGTTTAGAACATTGCAGTTTAACTCATGTTCATCTCACGATATAAGAGAGAGAGAGAGAGAGAGAGAGAGAGAGAGAGAATTAAGGTTTGACGTAGCGTTCAGCAATATTTCAGCTATATAGCGACCTGTGCGGGTTATTGCCCGGAACTATAACTGAGGTAACACATATTTTTGAATTTGCGACTACTGGAATTCCATACAAAGTATATTAGAAAATGCACTATATATCGAATTGCGCTTGTAGCCTTATTCATTTTCAGTTTAGTTAAACCGTTCCACACTAGGGTATTTAATGGATTTGAATCGTGAACCTTTGGAAAAGGAGCTCAAGCTTTTCAACACAATACTAATATAATGTTGCAATGCCCAGAACTGTTGTAGTTGCCAAACCCTCCAGAAAATCCCTATAAAAGTATATATTTTCTTGATGAGAATACTCATACCATTAATTCTGTATGGTCCTGCTTGGCAGCCTATGATATCGGTGTAGTTGTTCTATGGTACACTGGAACATTTCTAAACACTCTGCCCGACATTCGAAAGATGACAAGGCAAATGGCTGAATACAAGTCAGCGGAGCGTATTATAGGTCATAGTATATTTTGCTGTACAGTAGACCCCTCGTTGCTGGAAAAGGGCCCCTGGTATAGCCCTGCCGTCTGTTGTAGTTGCCAAACCCTCCAAAGATATATAAAAGTATATATTTCTTGATGAGAATGCTCATACCATTAATTCAACATACAAGCCAGTTATGCAAATTTAACTCGGAACCAATTTTCTTCCCTCGGTATGTACTCCATATTTTCAAATAGGCCATATTTCGTTAATTTCCTGGAAAAATCTTTACATCGATTTCAATAAGATTTCTCATCAGTGTTCCCGGTCTCGAGGCTAGATAAAAAATCTATTCATTTTTTCTTGTGTCATGTGTAACATAGCCCTATTTTTAAACACCTGAAAGACGTGCGAAACTGAGGCTGACGAAGTTGACTTCGCGGCCCGTCCAACCGTATAACTCAACCAAAAAGGGAAGGATAATTATCACCTGGTCAGACCCGTGCGCTCTGCTGTATTTAAATTTTCAAGGGGGGGGGGGGGGCAATAATCCGAAACTATGGACTGCTTCATCTGAAACTATGGACTACTCCCCCTTGGCTCGCTTCATGGCTGAAATATTGCTGAACGCGACATTAAACCTTAATTTCCTCTCTCTCCTACTAACCCATGGCTGTAGCTGTTCAGCGAGTCTCTATTAAAAACGTTGGGATACATATGCAGCGAAGGGTGACGTAGTGTAATAACTAGATATCCAGACTGATTCCCGCTCTCAAACTAGGGTCTCCGACACAATCTATCGACCCAGGTATTGAACGACTTTTTTGTCGATCTAGTGATATTCAGACTAGTGTTCAGCATTCAGATTCGTTAACTCAAACGTGGCGCAATGACGTCATTTTTATCTCCACGTAAAACACATACTCACTGACGCGACAGAAAACTCGTCGAAGCAACCTCGCCACAAAGGGTCGCTTTCCGCTGGGAAATGGCCGCTCCAACGAACAGAGACGTTATATTCTAAATTCAAGGGTTTCGTGTGCTATCCAATGACCGACCTTACAGCTGAGTCCGGTCCCAGAGCCTAGTAGGGAGAACAGGAGCGGATAGCTCTGGTTTCGAGATTGTCGTCGAAGCGGGCAGAGTTCCAAATATGTCTGATAATATATTCTAGCATTTGTTGTATATGGGGACCCCACTGTCATCTTATATTGATAATACCTATGATACTTGAGCAAACTTTGCTGTTGACAAATGCACAGGAGAGAGTTTACAAATCCATCGATTTTGAGGCTGACTACATCTTTCAGCTTAGCATCATATTTCATGTTTGGTTTATGAAGAGCTTGGGAATACCCTCTATATATCGCACTCAAGTGCAGGATGATAAATTACTAGTGTTGATTTCTAAAATATATCATGTAAGGTATGACTTGCATGGGAATGATATCTATTACGCACCATGAATATTTTTATACCAGCCGACTTAAGTTGAAGCGCCATTAAGCTTGTCCGTACCTTAACGCTATATGGCCTGGGCGGTTTGAAGTGTATCGCAGCCTGACAGGGGGAGGGAGGGGGGGAGGGTTGCTGCCTTGGTTGCCCACCCTTATATACTTTCCATATTATTAATACTATAGCGCTGAAATAATCGTGATTGTAGTTTCGTTATTTGTAAACATGGTGGATAATGAACGCTTGGTCGGCGTCGGGCCTCAAATGTATTGTTCGAAATAAGTACTTGCGTTCCATAAATAATTCCGCGTTTGGGCCATGTTTTAATCAGGCCGTCACATTATTAATCATATTCCATCCGATGACTTGATAGGGATACTACATCTTCGCTCTGAAATATAATATCGCTCAAGCCGGTGCTAGGGAACGTGCGGTCATGTTATTAAAATGTCTACATGAACAACTACAATAAAAGCGTGGGTGGGATACAAAAAATCCCAGGGGTCAATATGGGTTCTTGTGGTGTTTATAGAAAAATGCAGTCAGTATATTTGTTTGTGTGGTCACAGGACTTCTTGTCAGGCATCGTTTTCCACCATCTTTCTTATTTTGCGTTTAATTCAAAATCTCTTCTTCCCATAAAGATCCAGTTCAAACATCCCTCTCTCCAATAAACACTGCCTTCACACATCCCTCCCTCCAAACAGGCCCCCTCCAAACACTCCTCGCTCAAATAAACAGTGCCTCCAAACATCTCTTTCTTCAATCATCCTTTCCTGTACTGTTATACAGTTCATATACCATATCTAGTCAACTTTAAATTTCTCTTTATAATAAAAGTGTCTAATTCTTCATTTTCCATAGATTTCCTAGGTGACTTCGTCTTAATGGTCGATGTTTTCCGGTGGATATGTAGTTGGTGCTTTAATACAGCCGTTTGGTTTTGCCTTTCTAATTCAGTCCTAGTCCACTTCACCACTTGCTATTTTCACCAAGATCTCCACACGCCAGTCCTCCACCACCCTTTGACAAGAGAACCGATTGGTAATTATTTGTCACATTTGGCCCAATGGTGGTTGGACTAATGACCTGTATAGTGTTCTACATAAAGGTAACAAATAGCGTATCCTGCGTAGCGTGCACTTGTAAGTTCCTAGGGGGAGTATGTATGTAACTCACCGTGATGCACCACATCCTCCAGATCATTTATGAACAATACGAACATCAAGAGGCCTAATATGGATCTCATTCTGACTGGCATCGCACCTCATAATGACACGCTTGGTGTTTGTTATAGAGATAGGATGAGAACCAGTATGAGCATTCCCACGATACCATATGACTTTAGTTTGTGAAACAAAAGTTGATTGTTGACGGCGTCAAACGCCTTGCGGAGGTCAATCATAATCGCCACAGTGAGTTTTCTTTTATCGATGTTTTATAAGTTAATACACTTTTGATGAAGCTTTCCGGGAGCTTGACTGGGTGTTAGAAAGTAAATTGGCTGTTTCAATATGTGTGTATATAGCGTTGTTTACTGCTCTTTCTATAATTTTACTCACAAGTGGGAGTGTATTTGTTCAAATCGGAGTTGTCACCATCGTTGTGAACCGGCACAACTTTGACGGTTTTCCAGTCCGAGGGAAACGATCCAGTCTGCAGGGATAAACAAATGGTCGGGGCTAGAAGGGACTTTGATGGGGAAAACTGATGACGTCTGACGACTAAAAAGCAACTCTATGACTCCAGAGGAAAGCTTCCCTCTGCATCTCAAATTCAGATCCTGGTATAGCCATTTGCGGTGGCCTTCATCCGACTCCATTCGTCTTCTGTCAGGTTCCTAGGTGACTTCGTCTTAATGGTCGACCTTTTCCTCTTTCTTTTAAAATACGGTATACAGATGGTGCTTGAATACAGCCTTTATGGTATTGCCTTCTAATTCAATGTCGCCAAACGTCGTCAGGTAAATCAGGTCGAACTTGCATATTGCTCGTATTCATAATTCTGCCAACATTTGCACCTCTATAGTTTTGCATGTATTTACAGTCAAGAATCTTGAGATTCTGTAAAGCTGTCATAAATTCTGGATTCTATATCCGCGAGGTTATCAGACAGCACAGTTCTAAACTCTTAGCGGACATTATTCATACTCAGCTATGACACATGTTTTCTTCTCGTCCAAGACAGGGGTTGAAATGTCTCCATTAATTAAGCGTAACGATAAAAGGGTGGTGGAAAAAGATGGCGGCGTACTGTGAAGAAATCATATGACCCCACAAACAAATATACTGACTGCATATTTCTGCGAACATCACAAACACCACAGGTGAACCCTGTGATTATTTGTTTCCCAGTCAGTTATTTCAACTGGGGTAAAGGAGCCAATTCGCTAGGATGCGAAATATTTAGGTTAGAATTGACTTAAAAAATAAATCGGAGAAGGTTGGCAAGGTTAACTTAGTCAGTTTAAGGTATTGCGTCAAGCATAATTTGCCATTTACAATTCGGTAAAAAACATTCCTCGTTCAAGAAGCCTCTAGTGGTTGTAGGGCGGTTCTCTCATTAATCATTTTGCAATCCTGAGTTATTATATCTTGTTTTATCCGGCCCAAGGCCACATTCCACATAAATGTGAAGAGGGTGAAATTTAACTTGTTAATATCACTATTCGAATGTTTTTGGGGGGACATTGCATAGATGTATAAGCTTAGAGATGAGATGTATAAGGCTAGTGATAACAATAGATATGTTACCCAGCAGAGATAAAATTGCGGATTTACTTTCTCTTTCAAGTTCGTCCAGTTTCGATGTGTAACTAATTTTCCAAATTTCATGAAAGACTAGAGAACAAACTTGAAAACCTAACAGTGTCAGGTCGATTAACCACTACAGTTTGATTACCTGACAGATTTTGGTCTCCATATCACTCAAGCAATGAATTCACGTCGAGTTTGTCTATTCAATATTGAATTTAAAGCCAGGATATTCGCATTATTTCTTCAAACAATTTAGCGCTTCTCTAAGAACAGAGTGTCATCTGCGTATTGCCAAATCACGTATCCAGTATTGTTGATCCAGATTTTCTTGATGTCTTGATCGGCCCTAATTTTTTCTGGTGATATCGTATTAATAGAGAGGCGAATAATGCATCTTTTGTTTCTAATTACGAAAAAATTTGTTTGTTATAAATTTAACATTTTAATGGCTCTGTTTGTGAAATCTCTGGCTATAGAAAAACCTTTTTTTTTTTTTTTTCAAACATTACATCGTATCGTACTCTCATATTTTCCACAGTGCAACCGTGCTAACGGTTCAACGGACAAATTCAGCGAGTCAGTTCGGTTACGGAACTATCCGCATTTTGCCACTTCACTACGGAAAACGCGACACAACACAACATTCATTCCTTTTGATCGATCTGCTTTCGTTCGGAAACTAACTTTTGTTTTTGGAACAAATTACACATTTTTTTTGTCAGAAATTTTAGCGAAAATGATGCACTATGACTTTATTCCGTTAAATTTTGACGGGTGGGCGAAAGTATTTGCATGAATATTGAGATATGGCCAGCTGAAGTTTCGAAGCGAGAGCGTCGTTTCCAATCGCACGTGAGCTGTTTCTTATATACCTCGAGTAGCAAGACATCACTCGGGATGTACGGGTTTATACAACCCGATATTTTAACCAATCATAATCCCAATATTGAATACAAACTTGCTTGTAGCGAAAATATTCTCCAGCGTTCATTGACTTTGGTAAGCATATAACGATATCTTGATATTTCGCTCAGAACAGTTTATAAAATTCCACCGTGTAACCGTCTAGAACTGGGCTTTTGTCATTTTTGGAAATTCCCAATGCTACTGTGATCTGTTCATACGTAACATGTCTTTCTAGTTTGTCTGCTGCTGTGTCCGAAATATAATTCCACCGATTCCACCGTGTAACCGTATAGAACTGGACTTCTGCCATTTTTGGAAATTTTCAATGCTGCTGTGACTTGTTCATACGTAACATGTCTTGCTAATTTGTCTGCTGCTGTGTCCGAAACATCTGTCAACTCCGTCTTTATTGAATATTAAACTATTTCTCTCCGAATATAGCTGACTGTAGCAGTCTCTTTGTTCGTTTAATATATCTTCTGTATTATATATATTCCTTGTTATTTAAGGCTTATAATTTTGTTTTGTGACATTACGGTTTTCCATTACAAGAAAATATTTTGTTGATTTCTCGGTGATGAAAGATTGTAAACTGAAGTTTTATCTTTTCAACAGCTGCAATAAAAGCGTAGCTGAGATACTAAGGCTACGTCCCAGAATCCACCGTATTCTCAGCTATGAATGTTAGGTGCCAAGGGATGCTTTCCTGAAGAGTGGTATGGTTGCTTTTTAGTCGCCAGATGTCAATTTTTGCCACCTCTTGCATATCGGTCAAATTTGCAACGTTAATATTTAAGAGCACAACTGGTGTTTTGTGTATCTCGACCATAAATATTTAAAGAATTAACGTCCTGGTCGTTTTCAACAGAATTTTCAAAGTCATTATTAAATAGTATAATGACTCCGCATGAATCTAATTTAAAGGGAGCTCGTCCAAGCGTCCAATCCCAACTTATGCTTAAAATCTTCCTCGCATTTAATATCTATGTGGAAAGCATATGAAAAAAATTTTTTTTTGAAATAGTGGAATACTTTTAATCGATTGGTTTTATCATCCAATCCTCTACAGGATCCTGTATGATACAAATATTATGGAAACTGTATACCACTATCATTTACTAAACCGTATCCCATTTGTTTGTGTGTGTCTGTCTTTTGTCCCCCGCTTAGTCACAGTTATGGTCGAAAGGCCACAGAATTTCGTCGGGACAGTATTTAATCACGGAGGGTAACCTAGCAGAAAAACAAAAACCAAAAGGGCAATTTACGCCCATTGGCCACGGGGATGTGGTTGATAATGATGATGATGATGATGATGATGATACCCGGCGATGATCATGCGAGGAGATAAATGGTTTGTCGCACACAATTAGACTGTATCGGCTAAAATTTCACCTAAGCAAACATTTATATACCAAAACGATATCACCTAGACAAAGAATCTATATAGTAATTTAGAAGTATGCGATAATTTTATCCGCAATTTTGGACTCCTAGAGGAGCAAAAAGGCCTTAACTGGTGGGTTAATTTAAGCGCAATTTCCCGAAATTTTGACCTGCAGAGAAGTTATTATAAAAGCATTTGTTATCCCTCTTGTGCACATTTGATATAAACCATTAACCTACAATCCACATACTTACCAGAGAAAAACTTCCAATTCTTGTAAGATTGCCTCATGTATGGTCGTGTTTCTCTCAACTTCGAATAAATTGGTATTCTGTGAGGGTAAGTTCAACATCTGATGGCAGATATTTCGTCTCTCAAATCTAAAAGCATATCGGGTTTCATGTCACTACACAAGTAGTTTATGCATCATTAATGTGTTTATGTAGCCTGATCTCTTTCCCTGATATAAACAGCAAATAGAAATAACCGGTCGATATGACCTGACATTGTTTCCGGCGAATTCATGAAGAATTCAAATATCTTCATTCAGAATATGCTTCTATATAGGGGATGTCGCCAATAAAATATTTAGAAAACAGGACTATCCTGCAATCTTGATAGACATCTTTTCAAACAATTCTGTCTGACATGTACCGGTAGTTGACAACTATTGTTTGCGATGTGGTATATATCATCGAGTTACATGTATAGTGGACAAACAACAGATCCAAGAATCGATTATTTATTTTAACCCTACCAGGCCTGGGGGTGGGGGGAGGGGGGCAGTATGGCCCCCTACCAAACTTTCTGCGCTATCTCCGAAACAACAAAAAATTGAGAGCTGACACTCCGTGACTTTTTAGTTTATTATTTTGGGGTCATTTTGAGCCTATACTTGCATATCACCCGGAGCAGAGGATCATGGGTGAATTCAGATTGACGGCTACGTTGAGTGCTGAAAAAGTAATGCTTTCTTCGTGTTTTCTCAAAAATTTCTGTTTTTCCTCGTGGAAAAGTGGGCAAAAACATCAGAATAATATTTACTAATTTGTCATGCAGTTTTTGTGGAGAAATTACATAAATAGAAACATCTGACGAAAAAATCTACCAGAAAATGTCATAACGTCCCTGTGACGTCATCAGAGTAGGATCTTTGACTTTATATTTTCTGGTAGACTTAGCCAAAGGGTATAGTGTTGTAACAAATAACAGATCCCAAAAAGCCCAGGCAAGATAGGGTTAACCCTGTCTTTCCTGTGCTTTTTGGGACTTGTCCAGGCCTGGGTGGGGGGGGGGGAGGGGGCAATCTGACCCCCAAATATATTTCTCTTCCACTTTGACCTAGTGGGCTTAAACTTACCAGACTATACCCTTGGATCAAGCTCTACAAGAAAATGAAAAAAAAATCTTTCGTACGTCATCTTCAAAATAGGCATTTTTGGTTGATTTTTCGGTCAGATATTCGAGTTTTTATTTATGTGTTTTCTTTGGAAAAAACTGAATGATAAATTAATAAATAATAGTTTGATGTGAAATAAAATAGATTTTACCCAATTCTCCTCGAAGAAAAGCAGGATTTTGGATGAAAAATGACGAAAGCATCACTTTTTTTTGGCAGGAAGTTTGAAGAAAAAATTACGAAAACATCCCTTTTCTGGTACCCCACATGGTGTCCATCTTGAATTTACCTATGATCGTCTACTCGGGGGTTATGCATATAGGCTCAAAATGACCCCAATATGATAAACCAAGAAGTCGTGAAAGGGTCAGCTTTCATTTGTTCGTCGTTCTGGAGAAAGTTTGTTGGCCCCCCCCCCCCCGACCTGGTAGTGTTAAATCACCTGAAATGGAGTTGGAAAAAGTTTAAAATGAAGGTTGCTTTATCATGTATACGATATCCATTTTTGTGTAATCTTGAATATAACAGCTTTCAAATATATAACGTAAATAACAATAGCCTTCCTGAATTTCTATAACATCATTACACCACTCATCGTATATGTATGGTCGCTTCCCATACGGATTTCACAGCTCAACAACAAAATGCTTTACTTATATTTCATCATACTTTTTTTCAATTGATATATTCACAAGCACTAGGTCAAAACAATTAACAAAAAATAAGAGAAATTTTTAAAAATGTCGACATACATGTTCGACTTTATCAGTCATTCAGAGCATAGAGAGCACCTGGAGTGTAATAGTAGTAGTTCTTTTGATAATGGATCGTGTGGTCGTTTCCTTTGTCTTTGATCCCTTTTTAGGAATAGGAAAACTGCGACTGGTCTGTAGAAATCTGCGCATATGGCATTGATCGATGAAATATTTATTAGGAAGCAGTATGGCAGGCTTCATTTTGTTATTCTTAAAAGTCAAAGGTTTTTGTTCTAGTTTTGATGGTTGGCTCATCAGAACATTGTCGGATCGTCATGACACGGTGGGTCTGTTTCTGGGGTGTTTGTCTTTGGCTTTGCTTTGTTACAAATAGCGCGGATATATATTCCACAAGTGTGCAAAATATAAACATACAGCACTAGAGTCCTAGAGTCCTTAATAAAAAATGTGAAAAAGATATGTGAAACTTTCTTAAATTCAGAGACAGGCTCCTAGTCTGAAAAGGCTATTGACTCGTGCCACATATGTAGAAAACCACAGCACACCTAGTCACGAAATACACAGACTCTCGATGCGGTAGATGTGAATACCTTATTGCAGGTTCATCATTTTCATATACGAATTCGAATAGTGTAGTGTCCTCTTACAGTAGAGGAAAACATGAGTTTTGATTCTAAAAACGTGGTATATGTTATTAAATGTGGTGGATGGGATGCAAATTACGTTGGACAGACAGATTATCGTAGAGCTCATGCGGTGGAGACAATTTCAAAATATTGCCTTCCTACTTGATTATTTCAACTACATCTGTACTGCGATTGTTGGACATCTCTTCATTAAATAACTGAAGAGTCATATGTGGGTCAAATCCAGTCTACGTATATATATTCAATTGATCAATTGAAAGTATGCATTTTGAAACTAGGTTTCAGCCAATTTTCTGATACCAGGAGCCGAGTTTCAATATTGGCTCCAGGTTTACTTGAATATTGATTTAGACTTATCAGGACTGTACTACGAAACATCCTTTTTCGTATACAGGTTTGTAGGGAAACTATACTGACACACCGCATGATGTTAATTAATCCAGCTGCTATGTAGATTCAGAAAATCATCTCGATGGTCCGCTTCTAAAATAAAAGATGCTTATAAAAATGCATGATAGACACTCGAAAGTGGAGCTTTCCACTATAATTTTGCTATTTGCTAGTGGGAAATAAGAGATCGTGGAGCAAGATGACCCCCTCATATAGAACCTTTCTTCATAGCTTCGCAACAAAACCCAACAGGCGCTGAAACTTTCCTGGTTTATTATCTGCTACTGTTTCAACATGTTCAATCCGCGCAATGGCCAAATCGCAAATGGCCCCCCTACCAATTTTTCTGCGCTATCTTCGGAACGACAAAAAAAGGAGAAATGAAACTCATTGACCTTTTAATTTATCATATTGGGGTCATTTTGAGCCTATTTGCATAACCCCCCGAGCAGAGGATCATGGGTAAATTCAAGATGGCGGTCACTTGGGGCACCAGAAAAGTAATGTTTTTGTCATATTTCTTCAAAATTTCTGCTTTTCCGCAATGAAAAGTGGACAAAAACTATTTTATTTCACATCACATTAATATTTACTAATTTATCATGCAGTTTTTGCGGAGAAATTACATAAATTAAAAAAATCAGAAAATCCGACAGCAAAATCGACCAAAAAATGCCGTTTTTGAAAATGACGTCACTGTGACGCCTCAGAGCGGCCATCTTGGATTTTTTGACAGGGCTTAACGACACAGCTCCGAAAGCCAATATCATATATATATATTATTATGCAATTTGAAAAGTAGGTTACATTTATATTCAATTATTTTTAGGATCACACTTTCTGGGTAAAGTACAAATACAAGGGTATAGTGTGGTAAGTTTCAGCCCCCTAGCTCAACGGGTAAGAAATATAATTAAGGGAGGCCATTTCGGCCAGGCCAGGATAGGTCCCAAAAAGCCCAGGCCAGATAGGGTTAATGAAGGCCATACTGTGGTGAGTGATAACACTTTTAGATGGAATAAAAGGTTCGACAAAATTGCTGACTTACACACATATTTTTGTCAAGGTATTGTGATCTCGTGTTGCTCTGGGAAAGAATGTATCATTTGTAGACCACTCGTCCACCTCAGCTTTCATAAAAAGAGGATGTTGGGAGATCTGAGTCTAAATTACGTACATTTACTATCCCTCTGATAGACTGAATAATGGCACAGCTCCTAAAGCCGATATTACATATATACTAATATCATTTAGAATATAAGTTACATTTATATCCAATTATTTTTAGGATGTCACTTTCTTGGCAAAGCACAAATACTTGTGCTGGATGGATCAGTCCCGTGCCAGACTCGAACCCGCGCCCTCAGAGGTTGGCACCAAATCACCAGCAGTAAATGCAAGCGCTTTGAAAGCAATTTGGTGCCAAGATCTGAGGGCGCGTGTTCGAGTCACTCAAGGGACTGGAATGCATGGTGTTTTGTTTGGTAGTTGCTGTATAACTGGAATATTGCTGAACGCGACGTTAAACTTTAATTCTTTCTCCCTCTCTCTCTCTGTGAGCCATCCAGCACTAGTATTTTTGCCTTACCAAGAAAGTGTCATCCTAAAAATAATTGAATATAAATGTTACCTACGTTCTAAATGACATTAGTATATATGTAGATAATATCAGCTTTAGGAGCTGTGCCATTATCCAGTCTATCAGAGGGGTAGTGAACGTACGTAATCTAGACTCCGATCTCCCAACTTCCTGTTTTTGTGGAAGCTCAGGTGGCCGAGTGGTCTAGAGCGCTTGCATTTACTGCTGGCAATTTGGTGCCAAACTCTGAGGGCGCGGGTTCGAGTCTCGCACGGCACTGACCCATCCAACACTAGTATTTGTGTATTACCAAGAAAGTGCCATCCTAAAAATAATTGGATATAAATGTTACCCATTCTCCTCTTTTTCTGGAAGCTGAGGTGGCCCAGTCGTCTAGAGCGCTTGCATTTACTGCAGCACTAGTATTTGTACTTTACCCAGAAAGTGTTATCCTAAAAATAATTGGATATAAATGTTACCTACTTTCTAAACGGCATTAGTAAATATAATACATCATATAAAATGGGATTAATATACTGCAAACCATATGGACCGGTGAATCAGCATACATGGTCATATATTGGATGTTGGGGACGAGTCACAGCACAAAACTGCTGAAATTACCCCCCAAATTTCCAACACTAGCCATAGACTATATTGAAGAATACATCAATATTCGCTACAGATCGATTGATGAAGGTCATACTGTGGTGAGTGATAACTATTTTTAGATGGAATAAAAGGTTTGATAAAATTGCTGACTTGCACACATATTTTTGTTTCGCCTCTGATCTCTAGTCCGAGTCCGGTACGGGTGTCGGAACAGTTATCGGACAGGTCAGTTATCGGACACGCATCTCGTGCGTACGTGTTGTGCTCGTGATGACAAGGCAATAATATGCCAGAACAAAGGGGAGATCATTTCCAATTGTTATGCAAACTATAGAATTATAGGTAGCCAAGAAAGTAAAAAAGATTTAAATCTAACATTTTTGTTTTCATCAAAATTCGAAATTTCTCGTGCTGTGGCGGAGGTGCGAAATTCGATCTACCACCTTGTCTTCCCGATCTTGCTCTCAAGTAAATACGTATAGAAATTGAACAATGATCATATCATCTTAAACGGACAGAACTCCAACTAACGATTGTCATGCACAAAACTTGAAAATACATTGTACTTCAACTTCAAATTCTTGTTCACGATGGGTGTCCGATAACTGGTACTGTCCACGGCGAGAACTGAGCTGAAAAGTTGAGTTAAAAATAGCTCTCGCACGTGCAGAAGGGAGCGACGTCATCGATGGAATTCATAACGGAAGACAGCCGACGAGCTCAGCAATCATCGTGTTAGTTTTCATGTCATTTCAAGAAGTAATTTTTTATATATTCCAAATAAACCTTCAAAAACACACGATAATAGGTCGGCCACCCGTAGGCTACCTCACTTCGTTCTGCAATTTGGAATCCAGCTCCCATTACGTGTTCAATAGATAGTCCAGTTACGCTACAATCCTCACAGCTCGTTGGAAACAATTATTCAGGTTCGTATAATCAATCACGCAATTTAATATTCAGTGATTAGCGTAAAAATATTGCTATTAACGCAATTTAATGTTCAGTGATTAGCGTGAAAAGCTACAAGAATGTGAAAGGGTGAGGGGGAGGGGGTGTACAGCAAAAACCTCAGTATGTTAGGCGAGATAAAAAAATAGAGGGAGTGTGTGGGCCAGGGGAGAATCATAAGAAAATGGTCCACTATATATATATATGGGAGTGGGCTATAAGCAGAAAAAAACGAGGAGGGAGGGGGCGGGGGTGTCTCATGTCGGTGTGATGGCTAAGAATGTCCCGGGCAAGTGTCGGATCCTTTTATTAAGTGAAGAGTGTCCGGATCCTATCTTCTAACACAGCTAGGACACTCTTCTCCAGATATCTCCAGAGGTAGGACACTCTTCAATCAATAAAAAGGTAGCAAACGAGACACTTATCCCCGGACACTCTTAGCCACCACACCGGAGTGGGGCGTTAATGATAATAATCTTGATCAAAGGGGGTTTCCCATGGTTGCATATTAGCCATCTCCCAGTCGACAAGATTATCATTCACACAACGAGTCGATTATAGTCATATATTGAATTTATCAGTCGAAAAAATGCAGTTGGCGGATGTCGAAAATATGCTGTCAAAATGCGCCATAAGGCATCTAAATTTTCAAATTTTTTACGGGGGGGGGCATGCCCCCGGACCCCCCTAGCGGGGCCTCGCGCCTGATGAGTTCCGCAATATTCTCTACCGACCTCCCCCCCCGTTGCCAAACCAGCCTATGGGCTTGCCGAGTCAATTTAAAGTTGTAGAATACGACGTGAAATGTATTCTTTCCCAAAGCTGGTCAAGATGGAACAAACAAGGTGCTGACAAAACCTCAGTAATATCGTCTGTGTCGATGGTGGAATAGATACACACAACGGAGTCGTGATGGTATTATGACTCCAGATGAAACTTGTTTGTTCCCTTTTATACAAATATAGCTAAAGTATCAAACCATGCATCTACATTTCACACCAATTTACAAGGTTATCGGAAGTGCTTTTGTAGATGTCAAAATCAAAAGTACCAGACTCCAATGAAGTCCGCCTTCAAATGAAAGTCATGCACTGAATCCTGTTTGAGGAAACAAATTGTATGTTCACTTCAGAACATGCACAGACAGGAAACCGAACCTCTATAGTTAGTCACGTGAGAGAAAGTCATAGCATCATATCTATACTGACCAGAAAGTTTACGCTCTTCTATACTGACCAGCGCTTTTAACATGGATGAGTATACTATACCACCAAACACAAAGATCAGTTAAAATCTCATATTTTACATAGTGTACCACACTACATCACCATCATGCATCAAAATCTAAACAAAAGTATGTTACTGTTTTCTGGATTGTTGACTCTATATTTAAGATTGGCCATGCTATTGCAATAAGGTTATGATGTTGTGATGTGTATTTCAAATAATTTCAAGTAAAAAGGAACTGGAAGATTTCCAAGAGTTCAGTTCGCGTCGGAGTCCTAATGCCTACCCTACGTTAGTCACACTGCCATGTATATCATTCACTGCGTCATTTATATAGCGATTATCACTGCGAAAATAACCATTTTGAGCTATAGTCATTTTGACCTGTATGATAAAGTGTGGAATGAGCGCTTGTTATAACTTACACATCAGCAGTATTTTCCCCAATTTATAACGGCCCGTTACTTACATGTGACGGTGAAATAAGTCATCAATTTCGATAAGATGTGTTAGAAGAGCTATTATTTCATTTGTTCTTCGATATTTGTATATAATTCCACTCAAGCCGCTGTAGAGGCCGTGTGATCATTCCAATCAATTTGCCCACATGAACACCTAAAATATAAGTGTAGCAGCGATGTGGAAAATCATCGTAATCACTTTTGGTCCTTTTGATGTCTTTGGGAGGAATGCAGTTAGCATATCGGCCCGTGGAATCATGTGAATTCGTAGTTCTCCGGCATGGCATGTCATTTCTCAATAAGCATATGTGTTATTATCTGCCTGGATAGTGAGTGCCAGGATACATATAACCCCATCACTACCATGTATAATATCCATCACCAGATGGTTTGAGACATGTTGTGAAACCATACTTATCTCAGCAACAACTTAACTTCCAATCATATCATGCCAGTTCAGTAGTTCGAATTCTACATATAGTTTGCTGCCATCGGATCACAGGCATGTGGAATAATGAAATAATAGCTCATTTTAGATTTAAAGTCCTTTCATAAACTATACGAGTGTAGAAAGACATGCCATAGACAACCATGGTCCACACTGTAAAATAAAGAATTCGCAATGGCAAAAACAGTTTATATTACAGCTGAATCATGGTTATTAAGTATGACCTCTGATCTCTTGGTACTGTCGCACATATTGCATGTCGCACATTGCAACACCGAGAGAGAAGGTTGGTCATCACAGGGACAATCCACGGGTGTAATACCTATGGGCCGTCATAGCTCAGTCGGCAGAGCATCGGCGTATTGAGCCGGGTCGTGGGTTCGAATCCCGCTGACGACGAATTTATTCTTATCCTGCTGACGACGAATTTATTCTTTCTCTCTCAAAAATCTTTTCATATGTATATATAATCAGTGGCGGGCTATGTGCCATACCAAATATCATTTTTTCATTATAAAGCCAGCTGCGCACATTGCAACACCGAGAGAGAACGTTGGTCATCACAGGGACAATTCATGGGTGTAATACCTATGGGCCGTCATAGCTCAGTCGGTAGTGCATCGGCGCGTTGAGCCGGAGTCCTCAGTTCGAATCCCTCCCTTATTCTTTTTCTCTCAAAAATCATTTAATATGTATATATACTCAGTGGCGGGCTATATGCCATACCAAATATGATTTCTCTGATCTCTTGTAAGAAAATTGTACGTCATTAAGTATTTTCTGCATTGTGTGCCTGCTCGGGTCCCGGTGCAAATAATGGCAAGAGAAGTATACATGTACATGGTGAATGAATTATTTGTTTATTGTACTTGAGGCAATAGGTCCGAATACAGATAGAACACATAATAATAAACATTTTTCAGTAGGTGCACACAATTACAGTTAACATTGGTGTATTAGTAAAATAAGCTTAATTGTTTAATGAAATTTTTATTCCATTGAAAAGTTGTCACACTCACAAGGCATGACTTAGGATGGTGTTGCTGTACAAATACATAGCGATCGATAGTTTTCAACGATGTTTCTCTAGACGCAGGACGTTCCCATCTTCAAGAATTGACGTTCCTCTAGAATCCTGACGTTCTCATCTTCAAGATGGACAGAACAACATCCGTTCAGGATCAACCGGTCTTACTTTCCGAATACTTGTAGACAAAGATAAGCAAGGCAGTAAGTCTTGTCACCTCAATCGATATAGATTTGAGTAATTTTGTCCTACATGTAAAGGGACTTGATTCTTAATTTCAACTTTATTTCGGTTTTTTTCAGTCTATTTGCGTCATATTTAAGATGTTTGATTTTCAAACTGTTCATTTTATCCAATCAAAGAAGCCCATTTCCGTCAACTCTTTTCTCAACGCGCCGATGTCGTCTGCTTCTAATCGTGTCATTGGACAGCGCGGAGGACCCACAGACACACCCATAACCATGGAGACAAGTTCTTTTGACACGCCGACTGGACCGCCAGTCTTCGTAGCTGCAACGGTAAGAGTGCTGTTATATAATGGAATACTACTGCAAAAACAGGTTATTAATAGTCAAATGCATTTGATCGCAAATTCGATAAATAACTTCTTCGACCAAAACCACTGACAGCTTCTCCAATCACAACCAATATGCACGCATATGATGACATCCAACATACCAAAATCAAATCGAGGCACTGAAATATTCAAGCTTATCAAGCTAAGCCGATGAAAAGACGCGTTCGTGAGAATATGGTAGGCCATCCTTGTCGATATTCGCTGCGTTGAACTTCGCAATATATCGGAATTGTAATTCCAATACATTGAAAATCAACCAGTCATAAACCCCAAATTTCATAGAATTTATAATATAATATCAATACACGGAACATCGAATTTCATTCAATGTATTGAAAGTCGGCCATTCATAGGCTTCCAACTTCATGTATTCAATATCAAATACAATGACCATCAACCAAGAAATAGTATGCTACTGAATTACTTGTGGGAAGCAGATTTCCTTGAAAAAATGGCAGCGAGGTAATGCTAAATTAATTGGCACTGAGGTGTTATCCATCCCATATGTTCGTTTTAGCAAATCATGCCAAAGTTCAATTACTCAAAATCATGCTTTGATCCAGCGAGTTTCAATAATGGGAAGAAGACTGGCAATCCACTTAGGGAGACCTCGTTCTGTTGGTTGCATTTCAATACACTGAAGTTGGATGTATGTGATGAGCTTATCTTCAATATATTGAGATGTTAATGCATTGAAATCACTTTTTCAAGCTTTCAATACAATGACATTCGTGGCTTATGATTAGATAATTTTTAATGTTATGAAATTATCATTCTAATACTGTTCCACGCAACGAAATTTGGCAGGAATGGCATTTAATACATCGTGTGTTTTGAGATTGTCGGCCGGTTTGGAGGTTAAGAATGTCCGGTGGCTAAGAGCGTCCGGCTCCTATCTTTCAACCTAGCTAGGACATTTTTCTCCACATTGGAGATAAGTGTCCGTCCTTAGTTGCAACAGAAAGTTGTATCAAAAGGGGCATTAATCACCAGGATATTCTTAGCTATCACACCGGGGATCATACATGCTATGTTCGGTCTGGACAAAGACAAAGATGCCCCGATCTAAGAGATTACTATGATATCACCAGGGCATATGCCCATTGTATATTTTATATCGTTTTATTACTTTATATTTTTTCTGAAATATTTGATGAATAAATCATCAGTCTGTGACGGTTTTTGTTACGGTCTCGAGCTATTTGGGCCGTATTCACACGACATAGATGCTGATCAGACATGAGACACATAGCCCATATCAAACGTATCTTTATGAGAGAAATATTCCATTATTGCTTGCACACATTACACAGGTATTCATTACCAACCTCGAGAATTATCTCATTTTCTTGAGTTTGTCTAAAAGTGAATAAATTACCACTGAGCCAGGTTAAACACCGAAAAATGAAAAAAAGTCAGTTCAAAATTAGTCATTAATGTCTTTATCTGTCGGTTAAAGCACCGGCATGCAGCCGGGTCTTTGTAATGCTATGAGCCTTATTAAACCAATGCTGATATGAGCTAGTTCATTTAGGGATCTCAACACGAGTAATCCCTCTCGCCAGTTACCATCATTTTCGATCATTTTAGCGTTTCAACGAAGCAGTCTAGGATGTAAATCCACTGAAATCTGGAATAATCCAATCACTTCAGCATTACATCAAAATTTGTCTTGGTTGCAAAGATGGGAGACGGTAAAGAACTGTAACATGGTACAAACAGCCGGGGTATTAAATCATCCAATTGTCACAAGAAATTGATCTCCACCCCTTAAAACTAAACGACCCCTCCCGATCTCAACCTCCTGAATTTGAATGGAATCTTCCAAAATGTAGCCAAATTCTGAATAACTTAACTAGCGATACCCAATTTATCCGTGTAGACCCTATCGGTGAAACATATTCTAACACAAACTACGGAGCATGCCTAAATAATAGTTAACAGACTGCCAAAAATTTACACTTTCGGCAATTTTAACAAAACTGTACTTAACTGATTCTCTATAATTGAATCTAGACTTTCATCTTTCGGCAGGAGGCAATTTATTTCAAGCGTTTTGCCTTTTACTAAGGCTCCGCAAATAGTCCCCTATCGAAACATGTTATCGGACAGTGAATTAAAATAAAATATGCCGTTGAATAGAACAAAAACCATCCCTTCTTCTTTTCGTCTATTTGCATAAAAAAAAATGACAATGGAAAAGGGCAATGGACTATAATAGGGCAACAATAACACAATTATTATTATTATTCTGCAAATATTGAAAATGAGAAAGGCAACATCGGGGTATTTGAAGCTAACCATCCAATACCCGCTTAAACGCCCAGTAGCATGTATGTATTCAAAAACAGCTTCAAATATTTTTGTATTTTTTCCCAAGAAAACGATTTGTCGCCACTAAATAGGATATCTAACAAGTGATCAGATAAGAAATCTAGATAAATGGAGTAGTGTATACCAGGACTAATGATATTTACAACTTGTATGAGCAGGACTTTACGCGGGGCGCCAAAAATCGTTATCTGTTATTTCTGATCTTTGGCTTGATGATCGGGACATTTTGCCTATTTGGTAGTCTGACATGTCTGAAGCCCATGCACGACCCTTCAAATAATGTGATAAAGAAGCCTATGTAATAACAACGCTCTGAACTTGTCTGACGGATCAAATCATTGTAATGTTATGCATTGAGCGCTAAACGTTATCGTTATCGAGATATCGAAAGATCGACGTACGTCAAATGAAACCTGTTGACCAATTTTCTTCAAGTCGGTGTGTTCAGAAGCGTTGGTCCTATCGCGATAGCCGTGGTCACGAACAGGTACGACATATCAAATGGACTAAGGAACTATCTTGTAGATTACCATAATTGTTATAGGCCTTCCAAACTTTCTGTAACTTGTGCTGCTCCTTGCTGGCTGTTTCTAAATCACAGACTTTAATGGCATCAATGAACCTCTGTGCTACTCTAGGCATATAGCTGTACATTGTACCAACGGCCCCGTCAACCGCTTTCATGGCAAGGGCGCCGGCGAGTTGCTGAGAATTAAGACAAAACAGAAAATTGAAAATACCTGCTATACTTCCGAATGGTGGATTCGTAATGCGAATAGATTTAGAATTTGGGCATAATGGGAGGATATGATTTTAAGAGGATACTGTACTATAGAATATTCAACCATTTAACCTGCTATATGTCGGTGCAGTCATTCTCCAAACTGCACATTACCTGTGTATATGTGAGTCCACCTGTCTCGAAAAAGTCGTCTTGAAACGTGACATAAATTTTGCTGTCAGATCAAGGTATTCCAAAAACGACGGTGAATAATATTAACCCGAGGGTCAACAGTTCGTATCTTCTTCTCTAGGGAAAAGTTACAGAGTTTGCGAACAGTCAAATGTGCTCCAACACAGTCTTGGAAAAGCTCACTTCAATTGTCCCTATCAATCCTATAGCTAAGGATGGCATCCACACCAACCAGACGGCTATCTCCAAATCGTCGTTGTCAAATTTTTTATTTCCATTTTCAACGCTCGGTGATCGAATTCCCAATATCAGCTGCAGTGATCTATAGTTATCTTTTTCTCATGGATCATCGGCATCGTAGGGGAGATTGGGGGTACAGTGGGACATGGGGCACAGTGGGACAAGTCGTCTAGCTCCTATGTTAAGAACAGGAAGCACATTATATTATTATCAGCAGAAAGCTATCACCTCCATACACCACCTATATCGATTACAAGTAAAACCTATCATTGGTAAAAAATTAGGGACACCAACTTTTTTTTTGAGCGGTCCAAGTAAATTTTTAGGACAGGATGATAATTCGTTATGACAAGTTTTCAGCGGTACTTCATTGCTGTTTTGTTACTACTGAGAGAGGATGGACAAAGGTACACTTTAATTATATCGATTTAGTATCGCAGCTGTATGTATTAGTTTTTTTTCAGAAAAAGGAATATATCATGCACCTAGGGCAGACTGGGACACCTTTGTCGAGGTACTCTGGGACAATAATAATCAAATGGTGAAATTTCCTTTCATCCTAAAATGCCCTCAAAGTGCATTATTTTGTTTCCTAGATGGTAGTAATTGCTAATCCTATCAGATTTGACGAGTTTTACTTACACTTTCAAAGTAAAATGCTTTCGTTGGGATGAGAATCACACACAATATTTTTTCCTCAATATGGCCCCTGGGAAATATTTTACGTAAAGCAGGGGCCTAAAATAGCAACTAGCTTAACCACCGCTGTTGAATCTTCTAAACTCCTATGAAACATATTAGTATATACTCCTTATAAAATGTATTTTGATTATTATCCCATCGTACCCCAGTGGGTGTCCCAGAGTACCCCATAGTGGGGCAAACTGGGACACGTTTTTTTTTACGTTTTTAAAACAAAATTCTGGAGAAAAGTATAACAGATATTTCAGAATTTTTTGTGTGACTATGTCATAATCAATATAAGTTAAAACGAGAGTATAGAAGGCTACACTACAGGACAATGATGAGAGAGATTTTTGCAAAAAGGTGAAAAATGTCCCAGTGTACCCCAATCTCCCCTACAATAAAGGACTCGGCTACCGATTACTGATCATTAACATGTCTAGTATCTGGACTTGTTTCATGGCAAGTGACTTTTCAATGTCTGAAAATGCTGTGTACTGACTATTTCAAGTTTGAAGTCATTAGAACAATGTGGTCCCGCCCATTCATATTAGGCAATACTGATTCCTGTACAGCCTAGTTAAAACAAAATGACCGAAACTACCAAGAAAAATTTGGTCGCCTGCTACCACGTAAAGTATGGTATAGACACGACCAAGTATTATTATCTGGACGCTACCCGACCACAATTGTCCTGGTCGCAGCGACAATATATGGTCCGAGTTCGACCAGATAATACTTGGTCGATCACGACTGTACCATACTTCATATGGTCGGAGCGACCATATATTTCTGTGTCGCTTTTTTGGCCAATTTCCGATCAACGTTCTCTTGGTCGGATACCCTTCGACCATGCACTGTTTACATGGTCGGAATGACCATATATTTTTTACAGTGTGAAAATAAACATGATGGCTCACTTTGTCATTTCCATAAAGAAAGTTATATTTCCCTGCTGTGGCTTCATAACATAGCTTAACATCGGATATATCTGGGGAAGAAAACTTCATCCCTCGAAAACTGGGTATCTTCTTTTCAGCTTCCAGCAAAAAATCCCCCATCTCAACTGAAATGAAAAAGATTCTACATGTATATTGTATTGGAATATATGACGACGGCTTCGAAGCTTTTTTAGACGTTTAACCTCAAGACTAATATAAGTGCCCAAAATAATCGTACTAAGCAGTTTTTACCTATACCCGTCCACGAGGCTAATTTATAGCTCTCCATGAGCGTAGATGATCTGTCTTGACCTCCGCTAATTGACATCCACGCTCAAAAGACAGATTAAAATGGGAGCAAGGCTCTTAAAAAACCCAAATACATTTATTTGTTTTGTTTTGTTTTAGCTGTAACTTTGGAATAGATTATTCGTGGTATAAATAAGTTCCATCAAATCCACTATTTTTGATATTGCGATTAACGAAGGCATAGTGCGAAACATTATGTTATATTGGTAGCCTACCAGGATGTAATCAATATGAAAAATAGATAACCATTCAAATGGATTTAATAAGTAACGCAGAAAAATCATCTTTGTTGTTAAGATGCCATGGTTATGTTATTGTTCTTGTCTACCTTGTCGCCAATCTAATCCAGTTGTATACATGTACATGTGTGTAATATGTTCATTAAACGAGAAGAAATACGATCCCCAAAAAACTAAGTGTAACTAAGCATAAGTAAACCCAATACGTGTACGAAAAATGAACAGTTGGTTCTCAACTTCTGACTACACTTTGTCATACTATTACGTACCACAAATACCCGTCCAAGCAGGAATGTGGTAGTAGTAAAATGGGAGTTCGGGAGCTGCCTCTGCTACCTGGCGACAGAACTCGACAAGGTAACCTGTGAGTAAGACAAGGGCAATCAGTGCATCTTCAGTACAAATAACCAGTCGTGGAAACTAATTATATGAAAGAATTCCGATCAAATGATGGAGCATGGCATACCGCTACACTGATAAAAAATAATGATCATTATCTTCACCAGAGATAGGCGATTCGAGTCAAAAATTTCCCACACAAATATAATCTTGAAGGATTCGGGTTGAATAATTTAAAAACCATTAAGCCAATGTTACCTGCAGTGGTTGGTTTAAAGAAGAACGGCCCGAGCGTAGAAATCGCACTGACACCAATTTTCTGTCCATGTTTGGCCTGGCAATAAAATATATATATATATATATATATCTCAGAAACAATTAGTAATACTTCTCATACAATGCTGGACAAAATCATATATGACCGGTGAATTAAACCACTCACCAGCTCAATTGAATCTTTTATACTACAGGCACCTACATGCACCATTATAGTCTTCAATCTGAAATGAAAAGGTAGAAAAATATATACACTAAATACTAAACGGGAATCGAAACAACACGTTGTCGTTAGCTGTTACTGCCCTACTACCGACGTTGCAATGCGTGCATTTAAATTATTTACAGTATTTGCATGGCCTCTCGAGCAGAGGACCATGGGTAAATTGAAAATGGCGGCCATGTGAGATACCAGAAAGGTTATATTTTCGTCAGATTTCTTGCTTTTTTTTGCATGAAAAAGTACATTACTTTTTACTAATTTATCAGGCAATTTTACGAAGAAATCACACAAATAAACAATTCGAAAATTCCGAACTGAAAATGGACGGACAAATGCCTTTTTTGATAATGATGTCACTGTGATGTCATAGTGGCAGCCATCTTGGATGTTTTTACATTTTCTGGTAGCGCTTGTCCCAAGGGTATAATGTGGTAAGTTTCATCCCCTTAACATTAGGGTTAAGTACAATATTTAGGGGTTGCCGAAGTGACCCCACATGCCCGATATACATCCCACTGATCGCCCAGGCCAGAAAGGATTAAATCACCTGTTTGCTCCATATTGTACCCAGGCCTCCGCGACCAGTTTTCGTTCTTGCACTGTCAGAGATACCCCTTCACCTCCGGTGCCATTTACTACATCGGAATAAAATGAATAAGACGAACATAATCATGATAACGAACTCCAAATAATTCTGTGAAAAAAAAATCTACTGGATTTCTGTTACATTGTTTACAAAATGTGTCCAAATACACAATTTGATAATAAAACAATACAAATGTGCCACGATAGTACTACCCCCTTCACTCAAGCTCTCCTCCCGCCCCCACCCTCGTTTACCCTCTGCTACACCAGTTGCATATTGATAACTCGGCTCTATATTAACTGTATATTATCAGCTTCGAACACTTTGTATTGTTGTATGCGAAAGTGGAAGTATAAATCTCACCGAACACCTGGTCAACCCCGACACCAATGAGATAGTCGACATAATTACTTATTACCTCCAGGTTCACTTCCCTGAAAAATAGAAATGTTTTCAACCAGTCAAAGCAGGCGTATTTGCCCGTGGCCACCACGTCGCACCATCGTCAATGTCGGATAAACTACACTGATAGCCATTGATGCGTCATCAACAGACTTTGAGTGCATGGTGAATTACATTTGTATTACGATGTAAATCAGAAGATTTCAATGTTTACAAATATACGTTGATATTTAATGGATTTTTTTACAAAATAATTTCGAAGAAAATGTCCCACCAAAGCTCTTCTTGCACATACCCTTCCAATTCATATCAAGATTCGCGGTTCTGGTTGCCCTATTGTATATCTACAAGTCTGACTGGAAATATAAACACTGATCCCCCACAGGACAAATTTATACCCTCAGAAATATCTTCATCTATCCAAGAGATGTGCAGTGAAATCATTGCTCTATCTAGATCACAATTCCCTAAAAGGCTTACCCATCTTCTCTCATTGGAGTTGCCACTGCTGCCACAAGGCCTTCGATGCGATAATCTTGTAACTGAAAATACAACAGTACATTTCTGAATCTTCGGTATTCAATAACCAAGAAGACACATCAAGATTGATCCATTCAAAGTTGCTGTCTTGGTTATTGCTCCAGTTTCAAAATTTCAACCTGAACATTTTAGTCATATTATTCATTATCTTTTCTATGCTTTCTTCATGATAGATTTATTTAGTTTCGTTACAGTGAGGGTATAATTCAACATCGTTCCAGGCTCGACTCTTAAGGATGACAAGATAATATCCTTTGCAACTGACGAACGCTATATTGAAACGTTGATCCAAAAATCTTACCGCGAACATATTTCGAAACCATTTGTTTTAACATTCAGAGTATTATATATCGGGGGGCCACTGATGTGCTTTACTTTTCATATGTTGTATTCTTGTGTGCGTTTTCCCATGAGTTGCGATGAACTCTTTGTAGCCCATTAATTATATATTTTACATCTGAGAGATCGAAGATGTTCATTTCTAGAGGTTGAATTATTTCTAAATTTCACTATTTTTTTATCAGGTTAAGAGAAGAAAATTAGTGGAGAAATGGGAGTCACCATACTCCTATAAAAATATGAAAGCCATATGTATGTATATCACTCAATACCCATAACACTGAATACATTGGGGGATTTGAATTTTTCATTGCTTGAAGTTAATTAAATCAAACTTCTTCACTTCAGATTTCCCCCTTTTTGCTATATAATACTAAATACATTGTTGAATACGTCATAAAACAAGGGGTCACCAATCATTTTTATAAAATATTAGTGATATAACATATACATTGTGCATTTCTGCCCTATGTCCAGAAAGGGGCCGAGAGCGGGGAGGCAGGATGGGGGTGGGTAATATTCTTGGAGGTTCATCTACAAGGTATCTATATATGTTTGCCTTCTTGCTGAAACATCGGGAACACTTTCTCTCCCAAACCGTTACCTAATACGCCCACTCTTTGACCAGACTAACATTCCACAATCGAACAGCCGGTAATGCGCATAAATGATTTTGTTGCGTCAGATATCGAACTTTTGTTGATTTTTATGCTACTTTTTTATTTGTTAGGAAATAAAAGGTAAAACGGCTTGCCATAAGGACGTCCATTTCGGTGTGCTTATGAGGCTATGACACGGTGATTTGTCGAATTTTCACAGCAGGTTGTGCTGTGAAAATTCGACAAATCACCGTGTCATAGCCTCATAAGCACACCGAACTGGACGTCCTTATGGCAAGCCGTTTTACCTTTTATTCTGTATTTGGTGATTCACCGAATATTTGCTGATATCATGATATTATTTACTGACATCATTAAATATTTGGTGATATAAAATATTTGCTGATATCAGCAAATATTTAAGAATATCACAAAATATTTAGAGATACCATCAAACGATTTGCTGATATCAGTAAATAGTTTATTGATATCAGCAAATCCTTTACTGATATTAGCAAATGATTTGTTGATATCACTAAATCATTTGTTGATATCAGCAATTGATTTGCTGATATTAGCAAATACATGTACTTTGTACTTGATGATATCATTAAATATGACGGAAGGCCCACGCCCCCCGCAAGGTTAACATAGATATAACACAGAATTGAAAAGTGATCGGAACGTTCGACAAATAGGGCTTACAGCTTAGACAGACACCATAATATGTACCGGCTTCAGGATTATCTGATTAAACAAGTGTCCACATCATATAAAGGTCAGAAGAAGCCATATGGATTCATGAGGCTTGGTCAGTTTTATCTTTATCGTCAGAGCTTTGGCCATGTTACAGGTCAGTAAGAAGACCATGTGACTTTCAGAAGAGATATATTTATTGTTGGGTACCGGTATGTGTGGGTATACCGGTAAGCATTATCTCCTGCCGTGATAGCCAACCAGTGATGGAGTACGACAAGCGGTTCTGCCCTTTATATATATCTAATTAGTTTCGTTACAGTGAGAGTATAATTCAACATCGTTCCAGGCTCAACCATGTAGAGAGTGCCTAAAGCACCAAACCATAACACTATCCATAAATTTCTGAGAAACCTTATGAGTGGTCGTCAACTAGTATACATAACTTTTGAATGACATTTTGAAGTGTCGTTCAGTTTGACGTATAGAAGTAGTACAAGTATGAACACTGGGATTTCCTGGATTTCAACTTCTTCTTTATTAAACACGACGTTTCGCTAAGTCTGCCCTTAGCATTCTCAAGTGTATAAATGTACAATCAAACATAAGGTATATATATATGTACAGGGTATGATGAAGCCAATCTAATATAACAACAATATATGGTCTGAAAACGGTGGGGTGTAGACACTCCTGGAGAGTGGGCATACATGAAAGGGTAACAGAGCTAAACAAACAATAGTGGGTGGTTACAATGTGAGGGCTGGCTTAAATAATCTGATGTTGAATGGTGGTACATGTGTCATGCTGGTATGAAGAGTAGACAAAACAGTAGTAATGTAATGAAGTGAAGTAAAGAACAGATCAAAGAGCATCTGCCTGGCTTCCGCGTCTAAAGATAGAGTAGTGCTTGCGGAATATGTAGAACCTATCCTCGAATACGAGAACAGAAGACGTTCATAGTATACGGCAGCCTGCTACGCCTGCGGTATAATTATTAGTACTCACGGATAATTTCGCCATATTTCTCAGTTAACGTTTCACAATATTCTTGTAGATTTGAGATTTTAATATTTGACCTAGTTCGGTGTATATATTGTTTAATCTGACATACATATAATATAATATATGCTACGCTTCTGATAAAATAGTTAAATGTATGGACTATGCCCTGAAAATATTATCATAGCTTATTTATTCGACTCGTTTAACAAACAGATATCGTCTGGGTTCATATACGTCCAACGAGAACACGGATGAGCAGATTTAATCTCAACTACAATTCAGCTGTGAAGTCATATAATGAGTTTGACTCTGAAAACATATTTTCTCTCTTAAAGATGATCTAAAGGGGAGCATTTTGACACGACAAAACGTACCGAGAAACATATGCAAAACCCAACAAATATAAAAAGCTGAGTATTCTATAACACTTGTGTCAATAACATCGAGCTAACCGTGCATTTATTACACGTTTTAGCACGGTTATGTGAAATCAACACCCGTCAAGTGCAGGCGTTCATTGGAAAATTCCATTTCACAAGTCGGATGAGGAAAGTGACGTCTGCTTTCATACAAGTAACAAGCGAATAAAACAAACAAATAAACTGAAAGATGAAATTTCTTTCTCACGTTTAACTGTTGCTCCCAGTGTGAAATTGATTAACAAAGCGACACAAATAGACATATATCCACGTAATTTCCACACAGCGGACGCAGCTGACAGTATCACTCCCCATTTGAGAGACAACGTCCACTGACATTGACACGATGCCATCCGAAACGGGGGCATCAGTGGACTAGTTTTTTTCAGAAAAGGGGGAGAAAGGTTGTCAAAGTTTATAATATGTTTTCAACCTTTCATTACAATCTTTGGTGATAATCAATTTGGGTAGTGCAATGGAATAGAAATGATGTTTTCATAGGCGTGCTCAATGGTAATTTTACGCACGGTTAGTGTGGGAAGTCTATGAATTTTAGGGTGCGGCTTCGCCCTTGCCCTAAAATATAAACTTTCCCACACTATTTCCACCGTGAAATTGATTACCAAAGCGACGCAAATAGACATATATCCGCGTAATTTCCACACAGCTGACAGTATCACTCTTCATTTCAGAGACCACATAAACTCGTCCACTGACATTGGCACCGGTGCCAACCGAGACGGGAGCATCAGGGGTTTTTTTCTTCAAGAAAGGGGAGAAAGGTTGTCAAAGTTTAAAATACGTTTTCAACTTTTCATTATAGTCTATGCAGAACTGATCTGGACTCTCCCTGCCAAGTTTCAATCTCTGAGGAGCTCACGTTGGAGTTTATAATGAAGGTCAAGGCAACATGATAAGGTACAAGGTCAACATGTAGCATCCAAATCCCAACACGAATTCTACACACAACATATATGAATGAGTTATGATAGCTCATTTTAGTACATTGTGTAGATGCTCAATTCAAGTTTTATTTAGCCCCGCAAAATCTTTTCGAAGAAGTTGCTTCCGGAATATGGGAAGGTGGGGCAAAACGAAACCCCTAAATTTGAGCGCTCCCTTGTGCTCTATATAGTATGACCATGATATGCCAACAGGTGGAAGGTACAAACTCAGAACCGGCAAAATGCTGATAGGGACAAAACGAACCGCCATGTGGGGCAAGATGGACCCTCAATGGTCCGTTTTGCCCCAATAGGAAACATAATGTTAATCTTACGATAATCTTAGCAAAACACCCGCCTAGTGCTCGTTATAATTTGGCTATTTAGCATTAGATCGACCCTTATGGGTCAGATGGATAGGCTAGATGCATATATATTTGCCAATGGATCGAAAAGTAGGAGGAAAATTTAAAAGTGTTGAATATGGCGTCCTAAATTCCAATTACAGTAACAGTTTAAAACAGCTATATTTTATTTATTATTTTCTAGCCTTAAGCCGATTAATGGGCAATATATCTGTTAACATTTGACGAATCAATTTGTATTCCTTATCCCCGAAAATAAAAAAAAAACAGGTTACTTGATCACTGCACATGCGCAAGAATATGGTAAGAATTCAAACATGAGGATCGCCAATGAGGAGAAGAACGGACCTCCTGCCAATTATGGTTGCCAATGATCTCCTTACTATTTATGTAGTAAGTTGGCCTGAAACATGTCCAAAAACTCTATTCTCGATATTTCCCGACGACTGATAACATATATTGTCAGAAAACCTGGCTTCTGGCTTCAAACATATCAAAAATTGAGGTGACCTCATGTACCATTTTTACGAGCCACAGCTGGATAAAGATATGTCGTAGAATAAACATCACCATGGCGACGGCAAGGGGTGTGTAACGGAAATTTCCTGAAATTTATTTTCATTTTCGAAGTGACCAAGAAACTTCTAAGTTATAAAGACCAACTATTGTAGAGAGATAAACAAAAAGTGTTAAACAAAATAATTCACTTCCGGAATGAATATGGTCCAATCGCTGTAGCCGGTCTTCTATTCTCCGGTATAACCCTCGGTACAATAATCATTTAGCGGTGCTTGTGTAACCTGTATTCAGGTTGCACACCACCAAATGCTCTCCTTACTATTTATGTTGTAAATTGACTTGATAAACATAAACAAAAGGTATTACACAAATCAATTCACTTCCGGAATGAATATGGTCCAATCGCTGTAGACGGTCTTCTATTCTCCGGGATAACTCTCGGTACAAGAATCATTTAGTGGTGTGTAACCTACATGCCCCGATAGTAATGGTTCCATTTTGTCCAGAATAGCATATTTTCAACCTTTGAGTCAGACATAAAAAATGGAATGTTCCAGTATTTTTTCCTACCCTGAAATGTTGGTGTGCCAGGCATTGGGGGAAAAAATGTTGTCCAAATATACTCGATATGGAACAAAGTTTTCCGCTGTCACCAAATATAAAGGCATCTATGAAATCAGAAGGGTTTATTTTGTCTGTCCTCATTTTGTCGCTGTTGCCGTCTCTCTCAAATTAAATAACGTACATATTTTGGCATGCGGGAACTAAGACTAATAATTCACTAATTAGCATTAATCCATGAATGTTCCCTTTTGCCCCGTGGTTCCGTTTTGCCCCACCTTCTTCTAAGAGTTTTGGTGCAAGTATGCGCCTTTTTTTTTATTCTTTGGTCTCTATGTTGAAGCGACACAAACGCGAGAGTAGCGAGAATTTTTTTTAGGGAAATAAACAATGTATGTTTTTGTAATCCTTCATAGCCTCAAACCCACTTCTTGCGTGATCTTGCAGCTGTCAGGGAGGAAAGCCATGTCACATTGCCACAACGTTGTAGGGACGCTGTGTTCGAACGTTATTCACAACGTTGTAGCAACCTCACTGGGAGTCTGTATACAGAGTTTACGCAACCACCTCACTGGCCCCAGCTACCAGTCAGATTTTCGGACAAGATTCCTGACAGAGCAGCACACCGCCAGAAGTGACATCATATATAGTAAAAGCGATGTTTGTCGAACATTCCGATTACTTTTCAATTCTGCATTATACCTTTGTTGACCTAGGGTTAAAAAGAATGAACTAGAGATTATTTTCCCCGTTTGAATGAATGAATGAATATTTATTCACCACACAGCAAGTGAAAACAGATATGCAGAATATACAGAAATGAGTAGTTAGCCGCATATGTGGCGGGAATAAAACCCCAGAGGGCTTGTTCTATCCCGAATTAACAAGTGAATATACATAGGCTAATTTCAGCGACAGGACTATATATAGTTTTTGTGGAAATAAAATTATATACAAATGATGGAAATGATAATATATATACAGAGGCGGCGAGAGCATAAGTAGTATATAGGGACATAAGTAGTATATAGGAAGCATTTAAACTCACATTCGCCTCACTGCGCATGCGCGATTGTGGCAATTTTGGGGCGTGCGCAGGGAGGTCTGCGCTGGTGTTCTGCTCAAATGTGACGTCATGTATGACGTCACTTCCGGTCTGCGTGAATCGGGCGTGACCTTGCGGATGTATTCCTCCGCGGTGATGCGGTCCGGCGGTGATGCGGTCTGCCTCCGCGGACAGAAAGTAGTCCCAAATACGTGGGGAGCCGGGGGAATGTTCGGCAATCTTCAGGTGCGAGAGGGGCCCCTAGTGGACCGATTGGGTCGAGTTAGGTGTCAAAGTGAAGCGCTCCTCCAGGGCCATCAAGACATGGGTGGGTGCATGTAAATTGAGGAATTGTCCCGAAAATATAACTAGAGCCTATAGGCTTTGGGATGTAATCTACGACTGGATCTGCTCATCGTTCATATTAAAAGATTGTTTATATTAGTGGATCATTCTGTTCCTTGATATTTACGAAATTCAGGGAATATTGCAAATATGGAGATGAGAAGCTTTAGACAGATAGAATCATCACAAGGGACCTAGAATGGTCTACAAAAGACTGACCGAAGTGTCGGGTAATGAGCCTAAGCCCCTACCTACACTGAATATGGGTCTCTAACTTGCTCTCCATCCTGTCATATTGGCCCAATATAATTCTATCGGGTTATTTAACTTTGTTGCCAATGCAACTACACGCATACAACGCCATGTCCGTTTACAACACGTGCTGGAAAATAATTATCTTTTGTCAGAGATAGTTTATAAATTTCGACCAACCACTTGTCGAGACCTATAGTAAAGGCGAAATTTCCATTATGACGATGCTGTATTAGCATAGGAATAAAAGACAGCCTGTATAGCATCTGAACATAGACCAGTGGTTTATAAATACTGGGTAGATTAATAATTTTGCTTTGAAGTTTTTTGATCATCATGACTGAGATCATTAGTATAGACGAAGAGAGTTATCCGGTGCGAAGGTGGTTGCTGTGTCGCACAAAAAGTGGCATGACTTGGTCTCATATGTCGAAATTGTCAGGTTTCGATAGGGTTACAGATGAAATATACAACTTTTAGCTTTAAAGGAAACGGAGGAGTGGATTTACCATAGCGAATTTCGGGTGTATGAATACGGATGGATTTCAATTTATCAATTCAGGACAACAGGCTTCACCTCTCATCCAGCTGTAGTGTAATAATGCAGAGAGATCATGTGTCACAGTTTATACATTCATGCATGTGCAGATATCCAGTGACAGTAATCGAGTCAAGGCCTCGTTTGAGAGAAATAAAATGTCTATTTTCATTTTTATCAATACTTATAGAGAAACTGGAAATTGAGCTTTTCTCCAGTAAAAGTAGATCTTTTGCGACATCTGCAGAAATGAGACAACACAGCTGTATTTTAATGAAGATCCATCACTATAAAAATATATAAAAAACATTACCATAATAGCAAGAGCGTCGGAAGCGGTACGTACCACTTTTGCGGAAAAAAAATACGAAAGAAAGAAAGAAAGAAAAACGAAGAAAGCAAGAACAAAACACAAAATAAAAAAACAAACTAGAAATGTAAGCAGTTTTGATAGCTTCCAAGTTAAATAAGACTCTGATCGGTCCAGAGCGGCATTGAATTCGTTAGCGTGTCTGGGCATCGGCTAGCCCTCTCGGGACAATTTCGATCGTGCATGAAAAGTAACATGCATCATGCCGGTTGGTGTTCACGTTATTTTATCAACGAAATAAGAAATTAATTTTCTTCATACGAATTCCGTTGTTCGCTTGTCCAATATGTCATATAGGCCTACACGCTATAGGGTAATTGCTTCTGGCTGCATGCTACCTTTACAGGCCCGACCTTGTATTTCAAACAATATACGGCCTAACGAGCTATGGTTAAAGCAAGAGTTCAATAGCGCCTTATATTCTTTCCATATTTATCACATGAACACACTTTTTACACTATTCTGGTGTATATCCTATCGGGAACCAAAACACTGCTCAGATGCTCTCTGTGAGTGCCATTCTGTGCTTGGTCGCTTTGCTTCTGAGCGAATTCGTCCTTCGCTCTCGCAGGCTCAGCGGATTGTTGGAAATGGGAAGTGGGATGAGGGGTCTAGTGGGGGCTTCAGCTCCCCCCTCTCCATAATTCTGTCGCAAGTACTTCGTTCTCCAAGTAATTCCCTGCAAGTAACACTAATGACGGACGGAGTAAAGGAATTTTCTCACATTTTTTTTTTCTTTTTGCGTCCCTTGTCCATGACATATTTTACTGTTAGCAGTCATGGCCCGTTATAAAAATTACGAGCGTCAGCTTTATTATTGCAGAAGTATGGCTATCTAAATTTTGAATGTAGATGACTATACTTCGACAATGAATTTATCAACACCCCATTGCCCCTCGGTTACGCAATGTGTCTAGGTTACGGTATTTTGCTATTCATAATGTTTTTTGTAGTTCAGCATCGCAGAAAACCACCATCGATTACGTTTTCATGGTAAAAGAGTAAGGAAAGAACTAAAAATACACTTCAATGCAGAGAGATTGTATTCGCCAGAAATCGCCCAGAACGCGTCTCTGGCGATCCAGACCCAGGAGCTTCCGGGGCCTAGGCGGCCCCTGGACCCTCACATAAAGTGCTATGATAGTGGCCGTGCCACTTTGAATTTGCTTCCGACGCCCCTGTAATAGCATTGCATTACAGACATTTCAAAGGTTTTTAATTCTCACATCATTCAAGGGAGATAATACAGCAGAATAAAAGTGTTAGCTGATCAGAAACAAATGGTTTTTTTTGCCTAATTACAGGATTCAACTGAGCATACATTATGTATCTTGACTAACCAGACAGAAGGGTCAGATCAGATATCATACCAGTACATGTATAATTAGCAGAACAATGTACCATACATGTGCCAATTAATGTAACAAGTAAGAGACAGTCTTTTGTATTAACCATTAGATTACCCTGATAACCAAATCGTAAAACTTTTCTAAACAAAGTTTTACACCCTGGAAACTCACAGAGTCTTCTTAGACCTGCCCTCCTGGTGCCGACGGTGATATCGGCGACTTTGAAGGGAGATGGGTATCAGTGTCATTTAAAGGTTCATAAAGGATCGACCCACCGGGTATGTAATATGTCTATATTAATTTCTTTATTTCCTTTATTTCAATGAAATATTGTCATGGTTTCCTGGTAATATGATTGAACCATCTCAGAGCAGGGGCATCGGAAGCAAATTAAAAGTGGTATGGCCTTACGAGGCAGGGAGGGGCGGGCGGGGGTGGGGGGGGCTACTATCATAGCACTTTAAGCGAGTGTCGAGGGACCGCCTGGGGTCTACATCCCCGGAGACGCATTCAGAGCGATTTCTGGTGAATAAAATCGCTCTACAATGAAGTGTATTTTTAGTTCTTTCCTAATCCTTTTACTATGAAAACGCAATCAATGGTGGTTTTATGCCATGCTGAAAAATATATGTATAGAAAAGTAAGCTAGACATATTTATAGCCGATATAATTATTATGGGCAGTGGGGTGCTAATAAATTCATTGCACAAGTTGTTTGTTTTTTTTGCGCAAAAGTGGTACGGTACCTGCCGTACCACTTCCTACGCCCTTGCAGAGGAGTTAAGTGCCACATATTACTTCTTTTGCCCCTGGAGATAGACCAGCCCAGTCACCACTTCGAAAATTTGAGATCACTGATGACGGCATATTTGTCAGTCAAATTTCACTGGTCAATGAAAATGTCAACAACTAAAGAAATGCCCCCCTTCGTTTCTGTTCGATCCAGAATTCTGAATACTTCAACGTAGATTATTTTGAATAGTTCAACCCCTGATACACATTGCCAGCTAGGCCGTCAGGCAGAGAAGAGATGGAACTGTTAAACCAATCTGATTAAAACTCAGATTTAATAACCGCTCCTCTGTCGGACATGTCGCTAATTAAGATCTGGGACAGTCTGTATCTTGAATCTGTCGCGCATGTCAGACTGGTGACCAATCACAGTCCAACTTCAACAGGCGAATAAGTGCCTATAGTCAGTGGCGGGGAGTTCAAAGGCGAGATCGAAAATTATGGTGTGCCATAAATTTGACGTGCCCGCATTACAGCAGGAGCAACTGCAGATGCTTCCTTGCATGCTACGTAAAAGACACTGTACAGCCGTTCTTCCTATCAGCTACGGAAAATCTTTGACTTACCAGATGTTGCCGAGTGTACGGACGAGGCGCAGAAAAATCCAACCCAGGCGGTTGACGAAGTTCTTGCTCTCAACTCCAGTCCATGAGCAATCACCGAAGATTATTATTTGCTCCCCGTTCAATGACAGACCAGGTGAAAAGATCAAGGGATATTTCTTGCACTGCTGGATATATAGGTACGGTTATTTTGTTTCATAAAATTAGATCATAACCGCATCGCAACAACAACGTTAATTTTGGAGTATAAGCCGACACGCTATACTACGAGGCGTCGCATTGGGCGACTATTTGACCCGGAGAACAAACGTTCGAAGGTCATCTGACGGATTTGTTATAGGGACTGTCCCAGATCTTAATTAGCGACATGTCAGATAGAGGAGCGGTTATTAAGTCTGAGTTTAATCAGATTGCTGTTAAACAGGCTAACATTATATATGTTCTGCTACAAGTAGTTTTCCCTGTTCCTCACCCCCTCTTTTTAGATAAGGCTGAACATTTTTTGAAAATGACGTTGAACCCTATTCTCTAACTCACTCTTTTTTCAGTAGCTTCAAAATACATCAATAATTCAATCACAGAAAGTGAACTTTTCCACCAATAAATCAAGGGGTGATCAAATTTATTAGAACCGGAAGTTGACAAAATGGTCCAAAATCATGCAAATACTTCTTTCTCAGTAATTTTACTGAGTTTAGATGGGAATCAAAGTTATTAGAACAACTGATTCAATTTTGTCCACAAAAATGGGGGTGATTTAATTCTAATAGGGTGGTTGAATTATTAGAGGAATTATCGTACTGGTGATGAGTGAAAAACCCTGCATGAATAGCCCTCACAATTAACCACGACAAACGGCATTTGTCGTGGTAAATGCTGAGGTGAAATCACTTAGCGACGGCACTTTTTTGCCGTTGGTCGCAACGTGACGTTGTTGTTGTTGTTGTTGTCAATAAACAAAATAGGGTCGATGGTAAAATACGTCTCCTTGAACTGCCTATTCTTGCGAATATATTTGATTTTAATAAGCGAGACAGCTTCTGATGTTGTGGTTGTCCGATCGCATTATTTGGAGACAACAGTCGGCACAAATGCACTTTTCGAAGAACTGAAAGCCAGTCTGCAGATCTTCAATTGGATGTCTGTCGCTCTCCAGCATGAAGGTTATTCCTCCACTGGCGTTTGCTCATCGTCGCAATAATATAACACAGGCGATCGCATATGCGGAGAGTGCTCTGGGGGATGGTGAGTGGTACGATGAAGGGGAATTCACATAAAGGTAGCATTATGTATTATTGTATTATGAATATCATGGTAACCTGAAATAGTGAACTGAGTAGTAATTTTGAATCAATTAATTACCACTAAATATCTTATATACTCCATGTTTTCATACATTACACAGAAGATAATGTGCCAGATATTTAGCACCTGCAATTGTCATTCTCCTGCGCAAAGGTATTTCTCAGAGTCTACATCTAACGTCAAAAGGATAGCACGTGGACAACTGGTCAGCTGATTGGGTAGTGAGTAGTATATAGCGAGTAAAAGCCCTCAGGTAGACCTAAAAAAATTGCATAATTTGTGGAGGTCACGTGGAGGAGAGGTCAAGTGCACTATAGTTCCGGCAGAATGACCAAAAAGCTACCTCCAACACAGGAGAGTTCCAATTGTTGCAGGGAATGTATTCATCCGCGGTGATGCGGTCTGGCGGTGATGCGGTAGCGGGAAAAAGCTTCCGCGGAGAAAAAGTAGTCCCCAGACTTCAAATACGCTGCATGGTCCGATTGGGTCGAGTGAGGTATCAAAGTGAAGCATTCGGGGTGCAGTCCATAGTTGCGGATTTTTGGTCCCCCTCAAATTCTTTGAAATTGAAATTCCACCAGGTTTGACCCCATGAGAATTTTTGTTGGCTTTTTGTTTATTGATATTTGTGATATCATTCAGTTGACTAATTGATTAGCTTCAAATCAGTACATGGTATTTTGCCAGTAGGATTGGCCCATGCCTCACTATGCAGATGGGAGTGTGAAAGTGTGGCTGTGAATTGGGGCCATTTTCAGCTTACGAGCACATGACATACTTTACGGTGTAAAATCGAGCTTGAAAACCGCGTGGTCGACACCCTATTTTCTTTGCCAATTTTTGTTGGTCCTTGGACTGGGCACAGTGTCGGTGAGTTTCAGGACAATCGATTGTCAAGTTTTTTCTTTGGTGGAGGGGGAATATTACCCATTTTGGACCAATTTTAGAGGATTTTCCTGAAGTTTGAAGCAAGTTCAGTATGGGTTATGGGGACCCTGATTTTCGTCAACAAGGCTTACATCTGTCTCGGCTTTATGTCAAGAGCCTACTCTTTCAGAAAATATATAGTTCTATGGGGGTTCTCTCATAACACGGTTGCTGTTTAGCATAAAATGAACCTGCGTACTGTTTAATTTCAGATGCCATGGCCCTTCTATGGACTGCTACCTATATGACAGAACAGGCATTTTCTCAGGTAACATTAAATTTGCATATCTGACTAAAAAATTTCCATCCAGAACTAATATTGTTTACTATCAAGTTGAACACAATTCAAAACAATGCTATTCACACCCAACACAGGACTGAAATTAAGCAGCACAGGGGCTTGGGCTAGAAAGGGGGAGGGGTAACTCTTAGCATGGCCAGGAAATATCTGTTAAAAGGTGTGTAGAATTGCCAACATCCATGTTGGTGTTTTATCGGGGGGGGGGAGGGAGGGAGGGGGGTTCAATTGTCCCAGGAATTTTTCAAAAGTTTTAGTGTCACAGAATAATTCCTCTGGGACCATTAAAACAGCCCTACCCCCCCCCCCCCCCCCCCCCCATAAAACCAGCATTGGAGTTGGCAATACTATAATATACACAATGTAACATATATTCCCCTGTCATGCTAAGAGTTATCCACCCCTCCCCCCCCCCTTCTAGCCCAAGCCCCTGTGCTGGTTTCATAATTCCAGTCCTGTGTTGGGGGTGAATATCATTGTTTTGAATTGTGTTCAACATAATTGTAAACAATATTAGTACTGAATGCAAAATTTTCAGTCAGATATATTCAAATTTGACATAGCGGTCTAGCCTGACAAAATGGCGTCGCAAAAACTGTCAAAATATGAATGGGGTAGGGGGAAAGGTATGGCTCTGTTTTATCTTAATATGACTTTCAACCATTGAGTGTCATATATCATTATACTTGTACAGACCCATAGATTGAAAGGAGTAGATAAAAAAAAATCCACAAAAAGTACCCTTCACTTAAAGGGTGTAGTCCATAGTTGCGGATTTTTGGTCCCCCTCAAATTCTTTGAAATTGAAATTCCACCAGGTTTGACCCCATGAGAATTTTTGTTGACTTTTTGTTTATTGATATTTGTGATATCATTCAGTTGACTGGTTGATTTGCTTCAAATCAGTACATGGTATTTTGCCAGTAGGATTGGCCCATGCCTCACTATGCAGATGGAAGGCGTGAAAGTGTATATTGTGAATTGGGGCCATATTTTCAGCTTACGAGCACATGGCATATTTACGGTGTAAAATTGAGCTTGAAACCGCCTGACGACACCCTATTTTCTTTTGCCAATTTTTGTTGGTCCTGGACTGGCACACTGTCGGTGAGTTTCAGGACAATCGATTGTCGTTTTTTCTTTGGTGGAGGGGGAATATTACCCATTTTGGACCAATTTTTAGAGGATTTTCCCTGAAGTTTGAAGCAAGTTCATTATGGGTTATGGGGACCCTGATTTTCGCCAACAAGGCTTACATCTGTCTCGACTTTATGTCAAGAGCCTACTTTTTCAGAAAATATATAGTTCTATGGGGTTCTCTAATAACACGGTTGCTGTTTAGCATAAAATGAACCTGCCTACTGTTTAATTTCAGATGCCATGGCCCTTCTGTAGACTGCACCCTATATGACAGAACAGGCACTTTCTCAGGTAACATTAAATTTGCATATCTGACTAAAAATTTCCATCCAGAACTAATATTGTTTACTATCAAGTTGAACACAATTCAAAACAATGCTATTCACACCCAACACAGGACTGAAATTAAGCATCACAGGGGCTTGGGCTAGAAAGGGGGGAGGGGTAACTCTTAGCATGGCCAGGAAATATCTGTTAAAAGGTGTGTAGAATTGCCAACATCCATGTTGGTGTTTTATCGGGGGAGGGAGGGGGGTTCAATTGTTCCAGGAATTTTTCAAAAGTTTTAGTGCCACAGAATAATTCTTCTGGGACCATTAAAACAGCCCTACCCCCCCCCCCCTCCCCATAAAACCAGCATTGGAGTTGGCAATACTATACTATACACAATGTAACAGATATTCCCCTGTTAAGAGTTATCCACCCCTCCCCCCCTTCAAGCCCAAGCCCCTGTGCTGGTTTCATAATTCCAGTCCTGTGTTGGGTGTGAATATCATTGTTTTGAATTGTGTTCAACATAATTGTAAACAATATTAGTACTGAATGCAAAATTTTCAGTGAGATATATTCAAATTTGACATAGCGGTCTAGCCTGACAAAATGGCGTCGCAAAAACTGTCAAAATATGAATGGGGTAGGGGGAAAGGTATCGCTCTGTTTTATCTTAATATGACTTTCAACCATTGAGTGTCATATATCATTATACTTGTACAGACCCATAGATTGAAAAGAGTAGATAAAAAAAAATCCACAAAAAGTACCCTTCACTTAAAGGCCTCAGTCCATAGTTGCGGATTTTTGGTCCCCCTCAAATTCTTTGAAATTAAAATTCCACCCGGTTTGACCCCATGAGAATTTTTGTTGGCTTTTTGTTTATTGATATTTGTGATATCATTCAGTTGACTAGTTGATTTGCTTCAAATCAGTACATGGTATTTTGCCAGTAGGATTGGCCCATGCCTCACTATGCAGATGGAAGTGTGAAAGTGTGGTTGTGAATTGGGGCCATTTTCAGCTTACGAGCACATGGCATACTTTACGGTGTAAAATCGAGCTTGAAAACCGCGTGGTCGACACCCTATTTTCTTTGCCAATTTTTGTTGGTTCTTGGACTGGGCACACTGTCGGTGAGTTTCAGGACAATCGATTGTCAAGTTTTTTCTTTGGTGGAGGGGGAATATTACCCATTTTGGACCAATTTTAGAGGATTTTCCTGAAGTTTGAAGCAAGTTCAGTATGGGTTATGAGGACCCTGATTTTCGTCAACAAGGCTTACATCTGTCTCGGCTTTATGACAAGAGCCTACTTTCGAAAATATAGTTCTATGAGGGGTTCTCTATCAACACGGTTGCTGTTTAGCATAAAATGAACCTTGCCTACTGTTTACCCCTCAGATGCCATGGCCCTTCTGTAGACTGCACCTTCTATATGACAGAACAGGCACTTTCTCAGGTAACATTAAATTTGTATCTGACTAAAAATTTCCATCCAGAACTAATATTGTTTACTATCAAGTTGAACACAATTCAAAAACAATGCTATTCACACCCAACACAGGACTGAAATTAAGCAGCACAGGGGCTTGGGCTAGGAAAGGGGGAGGGGTAACTCTTAGCATGGCCAGGAAATATCTGTTAAAAGGTGTGTAGAATTGCCCACATCCATGTTGGTGTTTTATCGGGGAGGGAGGGGGGTTCAATTGTCCCAGGAATTTTTCAAAAGTTTTAGTGTCACAGAATAATTCCTCTGGGACCATTAAAACAGTCCTACCCCCCCATAAAACCAGCATTGGAGTTGGCAATACTATACTATACACAATGTAACAGATATTCCCCTGTCATGCTAAGAGTTATCCACCCCTCCCCCCCCTTCTAGCCCAAGCCCTGTGCTGGTTTCATAATTCCAGTCCTGTGTTGGGTGTGAATATCATTGTTTTGAATTGTGTTCAACATAATTGTAAACAATATTAGTACTGAATGCAAAATTTTCAGTCAGATATATTCAAATTTGACATAGCGGTCTAGCCTGACAAAATGGCGTCGCAAAACTGTCAAAATATGAATGGGGTAGGGGGAAAGGTATCGCTCTGTTTTATCTTAATATGACTTTCAACCATTGAGTGTCATATATCATTATACTTGTACAGACCCATAGATTGAAAAGAGTAGATAAAAAAATAAAAAAAAAATCCACAAAAAGTACCCTTCACTTATATGACAGAACAGGCACTTCTCTCAGTAACATTAAATTTGCATATCTGACTAAAAAATTTCCATCCAGAACTAATATTGTTTACTATCAAGTTGAACACAATTCAAAACAATGCTATTCACACCCAACACAGGATTGAAATTAAGCAGCACAGGGGCTTGGGCTAGAAAGGGGGGAGGGGTAACTCTTAGCATGGCCAGGAAATATCTGTTAAAAGGTGTGTAGAATTGCCAACATCCATGTTGGTGTTTTATCGGGGGCAGGGAGGGAGGGGGGTTCAATTGTCCCAGGAATTTTTCAAAAGTTTTAGTGTCACAGAATAATTCCTCTGGGACCATTAAAACAGCCCTACCCCCCTCCCATAAAACCAGCACTGGAGTTGGCAATACTATACTATACACAATGTAACAGATATTCCCCTGTTAAGAGTTATCCACCCCTCCCCCCCTTCAAGCCCAAGCCCCTGTGCTGGTTTCATAATTCCAGTCCTGTGTTGGGTGTGAATATCATTGTTTTGAATTGTGTTCAATATAATTGTAAACAATATTAGTACTGAATGCAAAATTTTCAGTGAGATATATTCAAATTTGACATAGCGGTCTAGCCTGACAAAATGGCGTCGCAAAAACTGTCAAAATATGAATGGGGTAGGGGGAAAGGTATCGCTCTGTTTTATCTTAATATGACTTTCAACCATTGAGTATCATATATCATTATACTTGTACAGACCCATAGATTGAAA